>JAKSZP010012143.1:0-104577 GCA_022478985.1 Massospora cicadina | reverse complement strand
AGTTGGGGTCAGAGCTGTAATGGCTTTGCTGGTGCACAGGTGTGGCATCAGCATAAAGCGTTGCATCTCAAAGGATTTTATTTCTCCGTATACTGTTAGCCAGCTTTAAGGTGCTGCTCCAGAACGGCATGTTTGACTTTAGTGGGCAAAAAGTCAAACATGAGGAAACTCTGGTTGGATTTTGTCCATCTGGTGCACTTGGTTTAGATGACCCGCTTCCCTTTGGGGAGGTCAATCACAACGCGCACTGCAGCAGCTTCATCTGCTGCCTCCTTGTTTTTGAAACTGAGGTCCAGTTAACCACATGACATGGAGTGAGGTGCAACGTACACCGTGGTGGGAGATAAGTGTGCACATCCCCACAAAATTTTTCCCACAAAGCTATTTGTTGGATATTTAGGAACACCTGGACTCCATATTCCACCAACCAGAGTGGTTGAGAGTGCAGCGTGTTGATGTACTGGTTACATCACGCCTGCCAAGTGAGGATTTCTGGGTAAATTGTAACCGCCAGTTTTTTATTTTTATCTAATTCACCAGTTTCTCTGGGGCGTTTGCAAACGTTGGAAGTCGCAGGCCTACCACCTGTGCCTTTTATCTTACTTGCCCAACTGCTCCATGATATGGGCGCAAACTAATCTCCTCTGTGAGATTATCAAACCAAATTCAGACTTGAATAAAACAAGTTGCAAAAGTGATTGCAATGAGAGAGAAAAGTCCAAAATTTTAATAAATGACTTTGAAATTTCAAAATTTTATTTTTGATTTTGAGGTTTTTAATTGTAAATATTAAAAGATGAAGTTGTCTTAAACACCTTCTCTTGGTTGTTTTTATATTATGGAATGGGGGATATGAAGAAATTGGACCCCGAGGAGTCTGCAAGCGGTGGGCTATTTGCAGGCCTATTTCAATAATCTTGACCTCCAATATTCCCATCTAGGCCCGTTCTAGACCATTCGTTGAGTACCCATGGCATTATGGAAACTTTTCCACATTTATTTTCATTTGTTGGGGACTAATCAGAGCTCATGTCAACCTTATCGCCAAAATTCCCATTTTTGGGATAATTTGGCCTGGCAGCTCCTAATTCTCTGGGCTGCCCTTTGCCATGGCTCTCAATACTTTTGATGAGTGGCAGATTCAGCTTGCAGCTCCTGATTTGTTGAGCTGCCTGATGCCATAATTTCCTCTTATGGTTTTATTCATCTTGGCAGCTCCTGATTCGCTGGGCTGCCCAATGCTGTGATTCTTGCCATTTCTGTTTTTGGCATGATTTGGTTTGGCAGCCCCTGATTCTCTGGGCTGCTCTTTGCTGTTGCCGATCTCTTTGTTTAGATCCTCAGAATTTAGGTTGGCGGCCTCTGATTGGCCTGATTGCCATTTACGTCAACCTTTGCCACCTTTGCTCCGAGGTTTCATAAATTTTATGGCATCTGATCCAAAAGAATGCCATTTTTGAGAGTTGTTGCCCTTGAGCCCCATGCTTTTATTTATATTATTGAAGGTGCTACTAGCCACGATCCCCACCTTAGGGGGGTCAGGGCTATGTGGCGGTCAGGCAGCGCCTTGACTGTCACACCTGTCTTCTCAATAACTTTGAACGGGCCAATAGATACAGGCCAACTTGTGCTTCTGCCTAAAACCATGTTGATCATGGAATAGAACTATGTCCCCATTTTTGAACTGGGATAACCTGCTACACCATACCTGATTGGCAGCTTGAGTATTAATCTTCTTGGATAAACTGCCAAGTATGCTTCAGTTTGCAATTTTATTAATATGTCATCTAGAGTCATCAGATAAAGTTGCGGATCCATTCTGTCAGTATCTTTTACACAGGAGTATAGCAGCGCCAGAAGGGCAGGGTGTCATCCTTATAGTAAATTGGAAGGGACTCTTCCCCATGGCAGAATGATAACTGATATTATAGGCGAAAATGGCGGTGGACAAAGGAAACTCTAATCTGTGGGTTGATCTGCTACTAATTTACAGAGTATGTTCACTAAGGTCCCATTGACCCGCTCAACCATTCTGTTAGACTCGGGGTGGTGTGGGGTTGTCAAAACCCCTCAGATGGCCATTAGCTCGTTAAGCTTTGGGAGGATGTGGGAAGTGAAGTTAGTTCCGTTATCAGTAAGGAGGAACTGAGGGCAGCCATGCCGCTGAATAATGCATTCCATCATTAATTTGGCCACTGTGACCGCCCCTAAATCTCATATTTCCCTTGCTTCAACCCACCGGATTAAGTGGTTAATTGCCACCAAAATGTACTTGGACCGGTTAGCTCCCATTGGCAGAGGGCCAACAACATCCATGGAAACTGTATGCCAAGCAAAGTGCAGCTTTACTAACCGGTATGAGGTCTTCTGGTGAAACAACTTTTCCACTTGGCACTGGTGGCAGAAGGAGATAGTATCAAGCACATCAAAGTTCATGCTTTCCTAGTAATACCAAGGCTGCAAGAATTTCAACAACTTGTGAATGCCACCATGCCCAAATTCCCTATGTGCGCTCATGATAATGTTAACCCACGCTGAGGGTCTTGGGAAGTTTACTGTTAAACTGCCAATCTGCTTTTACAACTCACCATTCCACTGGAAATTATTGGCTCGCATTTCATTCAACTTCTTGATGACTTGTGGCGGCTCATCATAATTTTTTCCGCTGAGCATCTTGTCATACATAATATCGCTCAGATCCAATGTAACTTCAATAGTTGGTAGCCTCAATAAGCAATCAGCATTCTGGTGTTTTGCTCCTGGTTGGTGAAGAATCTCAAAGTTGTAAGCCTTTAGTTTAAGAGACCATCAGTCTAGATGGCCCTCAGGCTCCTTAAGGTTCTGCAACCAGTGTAACGAGGCGTGACCCTTTACAGCTTTAAACTTTACGGCATGCAAATATACTCTGAATTGCTTGTAAGAATAGATCACCGCTAAGCACTCCCACTCAGCCACAGTATAATTACATTCATGGCTATTCAGGCTTTGACTGCAGTACACCACTGGGTTCTCATCCCCTTCATCATCTTTTTGGGATAGAAATGCCCCACAGCAGAAAGAGATGCATCCGTCTGTACATTAAATTCCTTTTCAAAATTTGGGTAGCATAGCACTGACGCATTGATAAATGCTGTTAGAAGTGTATCAAAGGACTGTTGACAGTGTTCCGTCCATTCAAACGTGGCGTCCATTTTTAATAACTCAAACGGCGGACCTCCAATACAACTAAAGTTAGGTAAAAAGCGGTGATAATAGCCGACCATAACTAAAAATACTTTTATATCTCGCTTACTATTTGTTGTAGTCATCTTCTGGATGGCCTCCACCTTGGATAGGTGAGGCTGCAGCCCTGTTTTATCAACCACAAACCCAAGGTACTCTAACTGATCCTTGAAAAAGTGACATTTTTGGGGCTTTATTTTGATGGCCTCAGCCAACTGGGGTAATACCTCTTGCAAATGATTAAGGTGCTCAGAATACGTGCGGGAGAAAACGTTGATATTGTCAAGGTATCTAAGAACGCATGACAGCTTAAAGTTGCCAGGGATAGCGTCCATCGCCCGTTGAAATGTAGCTGGGGTATTACACAGTCCTTGTGGCATACGTGTTGGTTAAAAAAGCCCTTTTGATGTGATAATGGTGCATTTCTCCTGCTCCGCTGCAGGTAACTCAATCTGCCAATAGCCAGATATCAAATCCGTTGTGGAGAAGTAACAAGCTCCTCCCAACTGGTCCAACGCATCGTCAATTTGTGGCAAGGGGTATGAGTCCTTTTTCATTATACTGTTGATCTTGTGGTAGTCTATTACTACCCAGTTGATATCACCTTCTTTTTGACAATTAGGACAGGGAAGCCCTCAGGATCTTTATTGTTCAAGAATTCCTTGCTCCAACAGTTTATCAATTTCTTCCATGACAACTTCTTCTGCTGCTCTAGATTGGCGGATTGGCTGAAATCTGATGGGGGGATGATCTTCAGTGTCCATTCGATGGATCACTCTTCATATGCATTCTAAATCATGTTCATTAACAGTAAAGGTCTCTTTGTATTTTTGAAATAAGGCTTAAGCTTGATCTTTCTGGTCTTCCGTTAACCCCATTAAATTTTACGCGGTACAACCTCCATTGCACCAAGCTGTGGTTCAAAGAGAAGACCAAATTCATCCAATAAACCAAACTCATGAACCTGGAGGACCTCTTCAACTGGGATGAGATATAAATACGCCACAATTTGGTGTCAGCGGATTTGCATCAGTTTATCCTGAAGATTTGCTACCAAGACCTTGATCTCCCCATGCCCCAGAAGTATAATGCTTGCGGCCATGTAGGGCTGAGCCATGAATGCTGATAGGGCCCAATGACCCCACCATATAGCCCAGCAGTCACTTCCACCTCTAACTCGGTGTTTATGATTACTTGGTGTCCTGAGGGAATAATTATAGGGCCTGCAGATCTAAGCGGTAGCCCTTGATATTCATAAATTTGATGGTGAAGGGCCCAGGTCTTGCTCTTTAGTCGATGGTAGTGAAACAAAACCACTACATCACAATATGCAAGTTTGATGTGACCCATGTGTGCCTAATCCTTTAGCATTTCGCTGAAAGTGAAGTAGATTGGGATCCGTTGCCCCAGAATTTAAAGGTATCTGCTGTCATATCAACAATAACCCTGAAGTGGTGCATAAAAGTTTTTCCTATTAACAGGTCATAGTTATTGTTTGGTAGCACTATAGCTGAAGCTACAATGACAATTGACCCAAACTGCAAGGGTAGCGCGCTGTATGCTCCTTCAGAGACAGTGCTTTCAGAGCTTGCAGTCTCTTACATCATATGATGCTACACGTCAGGCTTTAATGCCAAACTTCGCCACCAACTTTGTGGACACTATGTTGACTGGGGTATCCATATCAATTATTGTGTGAACTCAGGTTTTGCTACAACAGTGTCACAGTAAGTACACTCAGAGTAGATGCATTCTACTTGAGTAAAACATGGACATTTAACAGTTCTTGTTTCCTTAGGAAGCTCATAAATACCCTTCCCAATTTTAGGGTACTTTTAACAATAGCGTCCACAGGGAGGGCCGCATTTACCCCTTTTAAGAGAAGCGCATCAGCTAATGGATATGGCTCATCTGTAGAAAGGTGATCAACAATTTGACAAGCATAAGGCTTTGGTTGCTCCTGGGGGCCTGCTTCCGCAATGTCCATGAATTACGCTCATGTCAGCACATTTACCCCTCCAGCTGGCTGCTGATATAGAAAGGCGTCTTTGTACTGAGGAACCTCCGCTGAATGTACAAGGATAGGCTCAGATTGTATGTTTTGAGTCAGAATAGCGGAGGTAGAGAGTCCCATCTCTACTCTTCTCTTACTTTTCCTAGATTGTACTGCTTTTGTGGTAGGTAATGGATCTGACAATTAAGACAACTTCTATCCTGGTTCCCAGAGCAACTGCAAAAAAAGCAATTGACCCCATAAACCCTGCGTCCTTAATTGTTGTAAAATTGGCCACCCAAAAAGTTGGACTGGGGTCGAACATTGTAAACAGGCCTTCCTGATAGATGAACTGCTGATGGCAGCTCAGTTGGAAGCGGGGCGTGTAATGATTTTAAGGCCATGGGATTCCAAATGGACGCTGAACAGGGAGGGATAATTTTTCCAAATAAGAAAGGCTAAAAAGGAGGCGATAGGCTTCCACTCTATATTAAGTGGAGGGAAAGTAGCAGATAGATGGCGTAAAATTTGAACGAGTTTAAGCAAGGGTACTTCAACCTCTAAATATGGAGCCATTGCATTAAAAAGCCCAAAATATGGTTTCGCATCAGAGGTCAATGCTATGCATATGTCATATTTGGTTAAAGTCCCTGCCCTAATTAACATATGGGCTTCTGCTGTAAATTGATCAGCAAATGCAGTTAGGGTCTTATTATGCTGAAACCCAACGGTTAAGAACTCATCCCTTCACTGCGCCATCTTTACAGTTATTCCAAACAACTACAGCATATTATCCTTCACTTTTTGATAGGTAACAAAACTGTTGGAAAGATAGCAAGTAACTTGGTCGGCGCTTCCAACATCCAGGGTGAACACTAATAATTTGGCTTTATGTCAATCTGAAGCTCCTTCTACTGCAAACTCAAATTGCATAAAGAATCCATGGATGTTCTTATCACATCCAAATGGAGACAGCTTATCAATACAAACCTCCTGCAGAAACTCCTTCTTCCATCTAAGCACAGCATCCAGGGAAAGCTTGAGTTCTGCATATTCAACAGTTGCAGTGTCTCAGGAAGATTCCTTGCCAAAGCAAGCATGATATGACATGGCCAGAGACTGAGGAACTTTTATCAGTTTTTGTGATTGATTAATGGGCCCCCTGTAGTGAGCACCACTGTTATATAATTGGCGGAATTGTTAAGATATACCATAGGGGTTTTTGGACAGGTTTCAGCCCACTGAGCAATAGGACCAACTATATGATGATTGTTGTCCTCAAAACAACATAATAAACTCTCTAATATATATGGAGCACTTGCTCCCACCACACCATATTTTATCTAACATAATAAATACAGCGGGTCCTCACTGTTCCGCTCACTCTAAACTATTAACAACCTCCTTTCTCAATCATCTCATCTCGCCTATATTGTAGCGACTTCAAATGATACTGCTTCCATGGCTTAGTAGTTCAATTCACCATATCTTATTGGTTCTGTCAATTCTTCATTTGCTAATTTCATAATCTCCTAATTTCTTGCGATTTCCCAACAACCCCAATATCGCCTCATCTCAAGGCGCTCAAATAATCATAACTCATATCAAACTTGGCGGATTCTATCCATTTCACCATAATGTCTTAGGGCTTATTGTCTAGTTATATCAGAATCATGACAGTAGCCCTCCCATAAGTTAGACCATAAGCATGTTGGATCCTTCAAGATCATCATGAAGGTTGGCTCATCAAGTTACCTAGCTGATCTATCCCCATCCTTAAAAGTCTTTAGCACCCTTCATGAGTGCCTCATGACCCCCTTTAAGGGTCCAATTTCTATCCCACCCTGAGCCTGAAATTGTAGATGGTGAACCCCAATATGGATGGATTCTTTTCTTGCATCCCACATATCCTGACGTCACCTTTAGTATTTGGTATCCTGGAAAGGATATGACGAGACTGAAATAAGCTGGATATCCCATAGAAACTGCTACAACGCTCAGGACCTAAAAATATGACTTCTATGCTAATATTGAAGCTGTAGGCCCTGCTACTCAATCCTCCTTGGCCGCCATGAAGATGCCAACTCCCCATAAGAACTTATCCTTGTCCAAAATTCTCTCAGATGTGTAGAACCCTTTATAAGAGCGGAGGGTTATATCACAGTTAGTGACATTTTACCTGGGATATAACGCCCTACCAAAGCCAAGCAAAAGAAGCCCCTGGAGTCAAGGCCAGAATCCCCAAGGAACACTATTGACTTTTCTAAGGTCATTGACTGAAAAAGGGTTCTGGCTTTACCAGACCAGGCTGAAGAAAATAGCACCATAGTAGCAGAAAATCCATTGAAATTGACTCAAAAATCCAGAAAATAAGCTATTATAAGGTTTGAGTTTTGTCAAATTTATAACATTTTACTTTGTTAAACGGTGAAACCTTTTTGCATGGATCAGGTTTTATTAATCATCAAAAACCATCATGAAACTTCCCCTATATATCATTACCCAATAGAGAAATGCTCTTGCTTTTCTCATATACCAAGATAAATTTCCAAATAAGTCTTTAGACAATTTTTTAAGTTTTTCCAACTTTTAAGAGTATTTTTTATCAAGGATCCCTGATTAACATACTGAAATGGCCAGACACCGCTTCAAGCTCTGGTCTGACTCACCCTTTGTGTGCAAAATTGTGCCTACACCATGGCATATTCCACCAAGTCTGCCACGTCATGTTTTTCTAATTTTTGCTGCAGAACATACACAAAATCCCTCAACTTTAAGGGACTCCTGTTAAAAGATAATTTGCTTCATTTTAGCCACCATTATGTTATAAAAAATATATGAAAACAAAATGGAAAGTATCTGGGACGTTTCATCTTCCTGTCTGGCCATTTGTTTAGTTTGGCACTTTTTACTGGTGCCTTCCCACTTGCAACCTCCTTTGCTCAGTTTTCTATTACAACATGGTGACACAACATTCATTGACATTCTAAATGTGCTTAGGTTTGAAGAACTCACAGCATACCATATAGCTTTGCTCATGGACAAAATCAATACCAACATGGATGGTGAATTTACAACAGATATAGCAATTTGAATTTATCTGGCTAATTTACAAGCTAATGAGCACAACAGGAAAGTACTGGAGAACTTTAGAAGCAAATACACTGAATTTTTGTAAATTTGAGTGTAAGATCAACACATGGAACCACTTAAGCATTGAGAGATGATGCACACTTGAATACTATTATATTAAATGACATTAATAACACTGGAGGATTGTCAAAGGAATTTGATGATATAATTTGGAGAAAAGTCATGCTGCAATTGAGCATCAGTGTATGCAGAGGTCTTGTCAATGGAGCAATAGGATTTTGGCTGAATCACTTGGCTAAATTTCCATAGAGGACAACTGTATGAGAATGATATACCATCAGTCTAAATAGACTTTAGCAAAGTCAGCTCCCATGTAATACAGCCAAAAGCCATTTAAATTCCTGCCCTGTACAGCTACAGAACTGCTGAACAACTAATGCTGCCATTATTTTTATCATAAGCATCAACCATCTATAAAATGCAAGGCATCATTGTGGACTATGCAGTTGTTTATCTGGTTCCAAAGCTATTTGCTGAAGGTCAAGCATATGTCAGCACTAGCTGAGTTAGATCAATAGATGTACTTAGGATTATAGAATTGAAAAAATCTAAATTAGTGAACAAAAACTACTCTCTTTCCGCTTGGCATAACTTTCTGAGCAATTTACATAGTTAATTAAAAGTAAATCCTAATTGCCCACCATAGTTTTGCTCCAATGTCATCAGATTCTCCACCAGCTGCCCCAGTGTGGGGCAGCAGCGAAACTCCCCCCCCACCATTTTCCATCTGACAGAAAAACGCGCTCAGACTGGCTTGCCCAGTCACACCAAACCCCTGGGACAATTCATTCCACCCAAGGATCTTGACGCCCACCTTGCTCAAACCCAAGTGGTACCCCGCTGCCCACTGGTGCTCCCCTGGAGCAACATGCGTTTTGGCCTTTGAGTTGACTATAGGAAACTTTTCTTCTACTACGACCAAGCCATTATTAAAATGGCTTGGGCGGTGATGCGTCCTGCCAGGTTTATTGACTTCCGCCCCTATAAGGGGAGTTTGATCTTTGCTTCACATGTGAAGCCAATGCTGCAGCAGAGGCAAGTGTGTCCCTGGTTTTCCAGGGTACCCCTCTCCCCACAGCTCAGACCTGGCACCCAGCAGATACCACTTTGGTGGTCCAATTCGCTGGTTTGCCCACCCACCTTCCCCCTGAAGAGCTCCACCAGAAGCTGATGGAAGGTTTGGAAGCCTATGGCTCTTACCCCATCCTGCAATTTGTGGTCCCAAATGGGGCCACACGCCTAGCTGGGCCTCAAGCATATGCCATGATCAGCCCTGATTCAGGTAAAAATTGCCCTGTCAATCCCCCCCATGCTGTTATCTCCTCCACCCCCTGACCATCCGTTCTGGGCATGCGTTAAAGGCGGATGGACAATATGTCCGATATGTTTTTAGTTGGACCACTCAAAATGCAAACGTCCATCCCTAGCCACTTCTGATGGTGTTGTTTTCTCATCTGCTGGCATCCATTCTGCCACCCATCCTGTACCACCTTTGGTATGGGACGCAATCCTACCTCCCCCTCCCCCAAAGCCTGTTGCTGCAGCTGCATCTGCAGCCACCAATCAGTCTCCTTTTCAACCCAGTTTCATGAACGCTCCATCCAATCAAAAACAAGATTGGACCCCAGTTTAATCCCATGCATCCTCCAAAAATCAATCAAACCACAGGAATATGCTGACTCCCCAATTCAAGTCAACTAAAATCTTTGGGACTTATTGGCCAAAATTGACAAGTCTGGGATTAAAATTGAGAACCATGATATACAAATCGAGCAGTTTGTATATATTGATGATAGTGAGGAACTACCCCCTCACTTATTCGCCCCCCAGCAAAATGCTGAAACATTCCGTAGTGACCACCAGCTGGCGGTTGAAGCAATGACTAAACCAGATTGTCACCCTTTCTGTTAAGCTGCTGCCAATTAATGGCAATGTCTGCAGGAGGAATCCCTCCTCCCAATATTCCCTCCAAAGCCAATATGGTACAAAAAGACATGCTGATCAAAGCCCACAAAGAAGCCAATGACCCCATCCAGCATGTGGCAGAGGTAGCGCGGAATCCCAAATCAAAGTTTACCCACACCAATATTTCCACTTTCAAAAAACTACCTGACGCACGCATAAAAGCTGAATTAATTTTAATAGACTACATTGGAACCCTTGTATATAGTGGATGTCTTAATACCAAACCAAGTTTTTGGAAATATAGCTTTACATCCAGCTGATGCCCTGACGCCCCTGCTCTCCGCTTAGCCCATGCCATGCTTTGGGATTTAGATATTATCAAGGATGAGCCCCCTGACCCCATCATCTTCTACCATGGAGGGATAAGCGGTTTCCAGTGTCCCACCTGGTTGGCTGAGTTTGTGTTATGTGTGTGTCGTACGGTCATTTTGGGCAGTTCGTTCATTTTATTTTGGTGAAGATTTTGTTATAGGTTTTTAAATTTGGCAATGTCCATATCCTGGTCAGCTTACCTTGGTTAAATAAGATAAAATAATTTATGAAAAAGCCTTGCGATAATTTTCATTATCAGAGTTGGGTCAAATGAAAAACTTTATTAAAAAACTCAAAATATTTGATGAAGAATGTTATATTTAATTAAGTAATAAATTTTAGTAATTTTTTTTAGTGCTAGTATGGCCCAACCCAAAAGGGGGAGCCACCACGCATCTTTATTCACAAATGGGCCAAACAAAGGGATTATCATAAATTGAAAAAAATTCCTAATATAGCCCCTAGGTTATCAACCTAGGAAGCCATATCAGATGGCGAGGCAGCTTTGAGGAAACTTTTTCCAGCGCCCGCTTTAGCTGGCAGACCATAGCGGACAGCATTGGGGTGGGAGCATCAGTGACATGGGGCATAAGGAGGTATAGTTGGTGGTTTTCTTCTTTAATGAGGCCAGCAGTGTCCATCGCCTCAACATATTGAGAAAGTTGATGCTCAGCAAAAATGATGAGAGCTGGCACACAAGTACATGACTTGATGCGCTGGCAGGTTTGGGATAATTGGGGTTGAAAAGAGAAGTTTTTGCTGCATTGATGCATGCGTGGCTCACACTGAAAGCAAGCTCCTCAATTTTGTACTTCACATCTTTCTCAGAATCATGAGGTGAAATTGGGGATAGCAATACCCTTGACAAGGGGCTCCATTGCCCCATGGAAGTTCTGGTGGAGGAAGGTGTTGGCTGGGGAAGCTGCAGCTGCAACTGCAATTTCATTAATATTTTTATAAATGGGAAACCCATTTTTGGATGAAAATGGTGGGAATGTAATATGGGAGGGTCAACAAAGAACTCCTACAAAGCAAAATCAGGTTTCACGTGGCATGATCATTCATCCTCATCAATCCATTTGAGAGCCTCAAATGGATTGGATTCAGCCAGTACTGGGTTTGCCAACAGAATTGGAGAAGTGGCAGGAGTTGATTGGCAACGTGCTGTTGATCATGGCAGCTCAACTGAAACTGGTTCAGCCATTGACTTAGGTTTCTGTAATCTGGTCAAATTTTCAAATTTTTAAATTTTCTAAAATTTTGATTGGCCGCCGCTTTGGAAGCAGTGCCAGAATTCCCTTATGTTGGGGGTGGGAGGATCAAGCCCCATAAAAAAAATTGGGGTGAGGCAGCTGCCAGGGCGGCGCCTGAGCCCTGAGCAGCGGATGTGGCAGAAGTGATAACTGTGGAGCACTTGCACTTCAAGTGGTCAAGCTCAAAGCACAAGGGGCAAATGGTGCAGCCATTTTCAACGCGCGCCCAGAATGGGTGATCAGGGGCAGATCTAATCACAGTGCAGGGGGATTTACAGGGTGAGAGTCATGATAAAATGGGTGGATTGTTGCAAAAGCGTGAAGCCCTTGCCAACCAATCTGCCCCATTAGAAACCACAAACTGCAACATGGAGTCTGCGCTGTAAACAGCCAAACCCTCCATGAGCTCATGGTGGAGGCATTCAGGGGAAAGGAAAGAGGGAAACCCAGCGAACTGGATCACCAAAGTGGCCTCATCTGGGAGCTGGGTGTGAAAAGTGGGCAAAGGAATTTTTTAAAAATAAATTGCAGCTTGGCTGCTGCCACTGCATCAGCTTCAGAGTGGAAGCTGAGGTTTAAGTACCCCCTAAAGGGGTGGAAGTCAATATAGCTGGAAGATTTGAAAACTTCCGTGGCCATCTTGATGATGGCTGCTCTTGCATATGGGAATAGATTCCCATATTTGACCTGGAGGCCAAAACGCAAATTTCTCTGTGGGAGCACCAAAGGGCTCCAGAGCACCGCCTGAGAGCTGGCGAGGTGGTGGGCCAAGTCCCGAGGGGGGACATAACACCCAGTAGCGTTGGGAGGGCTAGCAGAGCCAGTCTGGGCACTCTTTGGCAGCGGCCAAAAGATGCCAGATGGTGGTGCACCACCACCCCAAGCTGGGGCAGCAGGCATTGATTGCATCAACATTGGTAAGTTTTAGCTCAATCAAAAAGTTGTTTTTAATATCTTTTTATTAACCTGAATTTTGCTTTGATCTGGGTATCAAAGCAAAAGAAAGATAAATATTAATAATCTTCAAATGTAAATATAACATATTTTATGCAAAGTGTCTATTCAAAATGTATATAAGTGACAAGAAAAAAGTTTTGTTAATTTACAATTGTGATTCAAAAATCAAAAAACACTATTTGATTACTCTTTACAGTAAAATTTTAAATAAAGAATTCTTTATATTTTATCAAACATGAGAAATTCCAAAATAATGGTATTTTGAATATAATTAAACTACTAATTAAACTTAAGCAGCTTTTCTTTCCCGTTACTATCACTTTTAGTAACATGATTCTACGCAATTTCTCTGATATTGACAATCAACCAGGAATATGAGAAAATTTGTCCACAACAACACCAGTTGGTTGAAAGTGGCCAGCATGAAAGGCCCAAAGCCCTCCCAACCCGCAGGGGAAAAACGCCCCAGCGGAATGTTAACACACCCTCCCACCAAAAAGGGTGAGTACAGCGCTGCACCCAGAATTTTGCAATTTCTGCAAAAAATGGGCGCATATACCAAAATAGAACACTCCCAACCCCTGTCCTCCCTTGAACGTGGCCTTAGAATTATGGTCAGCAATACTTCCCTCAAATCGCGGGAAAAATGGGGGAGGCCTTCTCTGTGACTTTCCTGAACACTGTCTCAGTAAATTATAAAAATTTACATAGATGATGGGTGGATGTCAGGTTCATGTCTGCGGAAGAAGTGGCAGAAGCAGCGAAAATCATATTCTCCATAAAGATTAACAATAAAGACCACACCATCCACACGATGCGCACATGATGGAATGAGGCAAATGACCTATTCATCATATTTGACTAACTCCCAAGCACCATGCACCATGATATCCTCACGTATAAGCTCCACGGGGGCCTCAAAGGTTACGGCATAATCAAACAGTTTGAATTTGAGAAATTCCCCCTCCTGCCCCACCTGTGTACAGGAAAGCAATAGCCATTATAGAACCCAATCAGGATGTGGTAGAGGATATCACCCTCATTCCCCACACGGTGACCATCAACCTCCCCAATGGCAGCATATCTCGCCCCCTCTGCATCACACCAGAGCACACCCCACCTATCTGCGAATTCTGCTCAGCCATAGGCCACAAAGACCACATGTGCCCCGTCAAGTGTGGGATTGAAGCACCAGAATTTTGTGAGGACAATATGGATGAAAGAAGCCCAACTTTTGGCAAAATTAAGAACTCCACTTTTGCCTTCTATTGGGGCAAAAGAGCTGACGTCACTTTGGTTGAGTCCATTTTGTGCAAGGACTGCCATCGCACACAGACTGCCCACAAGCAGGCCACAAGTTCCGCTGAGACCCAAACCCACACCACAATTTCTCTGGAACAGATTCAGGTGGATGCCATGGCAGCACAGTGGAATAACCAATCAGATCCCCCACATATAACCCAATGTAAACAAAATGATGAATTTTTTGGACACAACCAATCAAACACCTCCAACCAAGTGGGAGCAGATCCACATTGCACCACTGTGGATCCCCCCAGCCAATCACATGTGATAAGCAATGATATGGAAGACCATTTCAGCCAATCACAATGTGACAACACTTATACACAAAACCCAATAACCCCAATTCCTAGTTTCTGCCCATCAAACCCACAGGCAAGCAGCAAAAAATCTATTTGCTGATAGGGCAAAAGCCAACCCACGCCAGACCCAAACTCCATGGAGTAATCCGAGCTAGAAGAAACTGAACAAAACCAGTACTAAGACTGCCAACCAACACACTGGAACCAATCTGGCTAATCAGCCCCATACTCGCAGTATGACCCGTGATAAGGAACTGGGCAACCTCAGTGGGTCGCCCCAGCATTCCTGATGTGTGGACTACCACAATCAACATATGGACGCTCAACATTGTGGGAGCCAAGGCCCCCATATCCCGGGCCAAAAAGATGGCTTTCCTGCACAATATCCCCGTGGACATCTTGGCCATCAAGAACCCCACTGTCCACTGGGGGAGGAGGAGTCATGGTCAACCATGCTCCTTCCAGCCAAATCCTTTTGGACATACCACTGTGGGGTGGTAATTGAAACAAATGTGACCCTCCAGTAAATATCTGAAGCACATCCTTCCACCTGGAGGGATGGCTGCTTCTAGCGGACCTCAAGTAAAATGGAGAAAATTTCGCTGTGGCGTGTGTGTATGCCCCAAATGATCCGAATGACCGCCAAAAATTTTCTCCAATATCCTCTCAATCCCTTTCCCTGAGGCAACGTTTTTTGTGGGAGATTTCAACTGCTGGCTTAACACCATTACCAACCGCTGGCCCAAGTCTAAGGCTATATCCTGCAGCCACACAGAACTACGCATACTAAAGGCAATGCTGGGCCTATGTGACACCATTCCCAAACAAGCCCCCACCCTGGCCAACATGACGAGGCCCAACCACAACAATAACCAGCTGGTCTCAATGACCCAGATTGACCTGATGCTCGCCCCTATAGACTTCCAGCACCGGGTATCAGATTTTACAACAACAATTATCCCTTTCTCCAACCACCAGATGGTCTCAATAGCATTATCATCCTCATAAAAACACAAAAAGCCACCAACCTGGAACAGAGTTCACCTGAGCACCATCCATCTTCTGGAGCTTAAACTTTGTATTGAGATGGTGCTAACAACATAGCAAGAAAGACGACCACCCAATGGGAACCCTATTGCTGAGTGGGAAATATTCAAGACTCACGCAACCAAGAAAGCCTGACAACTGAACTCCAGAAAAACAGCTGTGATGTCCGCGACAATCAACAAGGCTATCAGACAGCTTCAACACTTAAAACACAACACACCTCGCGAGGGATACACCCCCCAATGGGGCTGCCTGTGGTTCCAGCTATCCACACAGGTAAACTCCCTCTTTAGAAAACACCAGCATTACACTGAAGTATGCTAAAAATCAAAATACATTTTACCTGAAGAAACTCACATGGCCCAATTTTTCCGCCGTTTTAAACCAATTTCAACTTTGGTGACTTGCACACAGGTCCGCCAAGCAGATGACACACTGGCATCCACACCATCAGAAATATTGGCTGAATTACTCCAATTTACACTGACCTGTACACGGCGGAGTTTGCATCACCTTTAGAAATTGAAAAAATTTTTATCATCTGCTAATATTGACACTATAGCTGGTCAACCAGACCTTGTAGCACCCATCACTAAAGATGAACTATGGGAGGTAATAAGATCAACCCCGCGCAACAAGTGCCCTGGGCCTGATGGCCTACCATATGAATTTTTCAAAAATACTTTGAATATATCGCACAAATACTACTGGAAACTATGAATAAGTGCCTGGAAGACAAATTCCTACTACCTGGCGGCCAAGACGCATATGTGGTCACACTCTTCAAAAAGGAGACCAGGCAGACCTAAACAACTGGCGTCCAATCACTTTCACAATACCGACACCAAAATACTAACTAAAATCTTAGCCAAACGTCTGGGTTGCATTGCTCAGACAGCCCTCTCCCCCCATCAGTTTGGCTTCATCCCAAATCGCTCAATTTGGGATAACATCCACACAATTGCCAACATCTGCCAAGCTAACCCCACAGGCGCCCTTGCTTTCCTGGACCAAAAGAAAGCATATGACCGCGTGCACTGGGGTTACCTAGAACAGTGTCTAAAGGCTTTCAACCTACCACCCCGCTTTATAAACTGGGCGCTCGTCCTAACGCGCTCAGCCAGGTTTGCAATCAGAGGCTCAGGTTTCCTAACCAACACCATCACCCCAAAAGGGGCCTTAAACAAGGTGACCCGCTTAGCCCCCTACTATACAATTTTACCCTTGACCCTCTCCTCCGCATTGAAAACTCAAAGCTCACTGGAATCAGGTTGGAGGGACAACTACCAACCAAAATGCTAGATTTTGCTGATGACTGCGTTGTTGGAGTCTCAGGCAATATGGGATGTCAGGGCAATTGAGCGCATTATTCATCAGTATGAGGCAGTGAGTAACGCCATGATGAACAAACAGAAAACAGAGGTAATTGTTATGGGCAAATTCAGTTTGAATTGGGCCCCACCCTCCCACCACCACACAAACCATTCAACCACACATCCAACCACAAAACAACGATCCAAGCAAGTAAAACCACTGTGTTTACCCTTTGCACACCACCGCGCTACCAACCCAGTCCATCATCTGGGCATATGGCTTGAAGCCAGTGGATATGCACTTGACACCATCGAAACCAACATTTTGGACAACATTACAAAAAGAATGACATGTATGCGGAGGAGTAAAGCTAGTTTAACCAGAAGAGTTGTTCTAGCCAACTCCCTGATCTTATCAAAGTTATGGTTTGCTTCCCACACAGTTCCTTTCTCCGCCAACTTTACCAACGCAGTCTACAAGCTCCTGCAAAACTGGCTATGGTCTGGTTACCATGCACCTGTCAGGCTAGAGACCATGTACAGCCCACGGAAGAAAGGCGGGATGGGGCTGCTCAACTTCATGGAAAGAGCAACGCAAATTCTAGGCTCATGGGTAGCTCTCATAACGTCACCCAACCCACCATCCTCCCACTGGGCTAAGGCAGCCCAAACCAACTTTGCAAAGGCACTACATCTGAGGTCCCCCTCCAACCCTGCAACTCTGATGAAATACTTTGCAACACATCCAACCGCCACTGGACCGCACAACACCAACTGATATTTCAAACGCATCCTGTACAACCTAAGACAAGGGGATTGGAGCTTCTCCTATGCACAGTTATCCAAAGACTTTCACCCTCAAACTGTTTATGTGCAACACACAGGGGACAAACAGTGTCTAACACGCCTGCCCCACTACCACACTTTCCTCTTTCCCAGATTGACTACTTAGACCACCAAGACGTCTCATATAACTTGCACACCCAAAAGCAGGTGTGGGACCTCATCACCTGCCCCCTCTTATCCCCGCAAGTGTGCTCCACAGTGTGGCAATACATGCGCCATACGTTTAGAACAACTGACCATACTTTCTCAATGTTCAAGACATGCGCCATTTGCGGCGGACCCAACACACTAGCACACCACCTGGAAGAGTGCCCGCCATCCGCGCATATCTGGGCCAATGTGATGCACTTGTTTCAACGTTCACCTACAGCTGAGTTCTGACTATCCCGCGATAACCTGGCACTCAACATGGCCTCGCCTATCCCCCAGACACTAAGGGCTCAAATTGTGAGCATTGTAATATGGTCCATTCACACAATTACCCTCAACACTTTCAACAGGATCCTCCACAATTTCAACCAAGTCATCATCAGGTTCCACAGACATTTGGCCGACCACTTCCAAGCCTGGCTGTTCAGCTCACTCTAACACAAATGGAAGAAATGGATGGGCAACTGGATTTCAATATGGTTCCTTCATTATGACATTGAAAACCTCACAGTCTTCATAGGCGGTACACCCTACTAGCCCCTGAGCTGCCATGCCACTCAAGGTCTAGTCATCCACCACCCGTGGCTCCTAGCCACTCCCAAGTGTGCCAAGTCATATCTTTTGAGTTCCTGTGTTTTGCGCTCTCTTCCCTTTTCTGTTTTCCATTTTCCTTTTCCCTACATATCAGATGTGTCTGTCCCCTGGTCGGCCATCCTCGAATAAATAAAAAAACTTAAACAATATATTATAATTTTAATCTAAGTATGACTAAAAAGTAAAAAAAAGCTTAAAACTTGCTTTTCTTTAAAGAGAAAAATATAAAAAATAAACAAAAATCAAACAAAAAAGTCACACTAAAAAGTAGAAAAAATTTCCTTGCCAAATAAATACTTTATTTTTATGCACAACTGCAAGAAAACAAGGTGTGCGCACTTACATACAATATATATGAAAAGTATGTAAATATATTTACAATGTATAACTTGTAATATAATGTGTATAACACATTGTATTAAAGTTAAACAACCTGCCTCATCTACTTAATAAAACACGTTCACTTACTGACTGACATACTGACTGACATCTGAAATCTTCAAGTCTGATAGGTTTGATCTATTTGGGTGAGTGGGTGAGAATTATTGAATATTATAAACTCATTAACTATTGAGTCTGATAGGTACAATCTATTTGTAAAAAGTGGATGAGAATTGCCAAATACTAGCTAATAATATCCAAATTGATCACCTGAAACTAAGTAAGTTTGATATGTTCAACAAATTTGGGCAAGTAGGTGAGAATTGGTGAATATTATAGAATAATTTACCAAATTGCTCACCCAAAACTAAACAAAAACCAGTGTTAGAGCTTTAAATAGATTATATAAATATAGGATAATCTGCTCACCAGCCATGAGGGCAACAGAGAAGCTGTTAGTCCAAGTGGTTCATGAGTAGCGCTGGCACAGCCTATAGGCTACATCAGTGTGAGCTTATAAATAAACCTGAGCAACGCTGGGTAAAATTTGCACATTATAACAAATATATATATATATATATATATATATATATATATCCATGGGTACATATAAATATAAATTGTACTTACATACTAACATGAGTACGATTATACAAAGTGTGCACCCCTTGCTTTTCTTACATTTGTACATGGAAAAAAATATTTCTAAATTATTTGGCAAAAGTTTTTTTACTTTTTAGTGTAACTTTTTTTACTTTTATCTTTTATCTTTTACCTTTTTTACTTTTTATCTTATTTTTTAAAAAAATGATAAAAAAACCTCCTTTAAAAAAAGCACTAAAAAGTATGAAATAATTGAGAAACTATGCCTCCTCAATAAAACCCTTTTTGTAGTCAGCACCATATTTTAAATTTAATAAAATAATTTTGCTCACAAATACAATTAACATCTTAAGTCTGTATTGGGTCCAAGTGAAAATATAAGCAATTTAGAATATATATAGTGCTTAGTATATAAATTATGAATGCCTATTATAAGTCAGTTAAAATATGGCACTAACTTCAAAAAGGGTTTTATTAAAGAGGCATAATTTCTCAATTATTTCATACTTTTTAGTGCCATTTTTAAAGGAGGTTCCTTTTTAAAAAAATTGAAGCAAGTTCTTTTTTCTAAAAAAATACTTTACCCCCAGTTGATTTTATTACAAAAATATAATGCTTTTAAAAGTAACTCTCTTTTCAATTTTATTTCTAAATTCTTTTTTTTAAAATATACCCTTTTTTGAACTCTCACTATTTCTTAAAAAATAAAACTCATTGTATATATTATATATAATATATCATAAGCAAATAATCTAATAATTCATACTATCAATCTATTTGATTTTATTAATAAATTTATGCTAAATTTACTGATGACCATCTACAATAATTCATTTTAATAAATTTAGATGATTTTATTAGTCAACATATGCTCAATCTATTAGTCAAAATCTACAGTAATTCATTTTATTATATTTAGTTAATTTTGTTAGTCAATCCTGAAAAATTTATTGTTTGCTATTTAAAATAATTCAGGTTATTAAATTTAGTTATTTTATTGGTCAAATTATGCAAAACAATAGCCAACTATAATGATATAAGCTCATCTTGCTATGATCTCATGCTTGCCTGGATTTTGAACATACCCCCTAGCATAGGTCATATATCATATCAAAAGTTTCTTCAAAGCTATTGCTTCACTAATGCTGGAATAAAGTTTATCCAGCAATAAACATGCCCACAATTGAATTCATCGCTTCTAAGCCCATTTTAATATACTTACTAAATTAATGGTCAGATACTGGACCAAAACTTACAAAAGTAAAATGGGACTTAAGTTAAAGCATCCTCTTTTGGAGATGATCATCCAAATTGGTCCAGTATTTTCAGAGTAATGCGTGAACAAACTTAGAAAAAACATACATACAGGGCAAATTTTGAACCTTTTCCTTTTTAAAAGTTAGTTAAAAGGGGGAGGATATCTTAGTGGTAGAGTATGGACTCACTACCACTGCTTCCCCAAGTTCAATCTTGGTAGATGAACTTTTGGGTAGGAGATGATTATGACTGTGTTGGTATTGCGCACCAATGCCCAAACCAAGATAGTGAATAGCAAGGCGTGGTCCATGCAGTGATTGACCTATAATACACCTTGCATTGAGGTTTTATAGATTTTATCCTCCTTTTCCATTTCTTCACTTCCATTAATTGGTGCAGTATCATCCCCAGGTCAGCACACCTCAAATAAAATTTAAAAATTCACTTTATTTGAGGTATGCCAACCAGGGGACAGAAATTACTAATACTCAATGAGCAAAAGTGTTGGACATTTGCCTTTGCAGCTGAAAAAGAAGAATGATTTAGGTCACCATCTAGTACTAAATAAAAAAAGAATGATTTAGGTCAATATCAGCTAAAAAGGGAAATGTCAGCCATTTGCATTATCTGAGGATTTTAAAAGCGATTCTAAAAATAATAAAAACAATGCTATTGAAAATTTCAGGAAAAAGTCCCTGGCTGACTCTTGGTGGAGCCCCATTAATCTGGGTAACACAAGTTTGAAACCTCTATGGGCACCAAACATAAAATCAAATAGTTGGATTACTCTGACCACACAACAGGCTTCAGATTTACCATTGGAAGGCACTCCCCCACCACCCCAAAGTCCTTCAATGCGCCTATGTGGGGACCCCCCTTTTATAGGATTGGAGGGAGTCCCCCAAGGTGCAAGAAATTTCTCAGGTGTTGATTGGCTCAAGTTCATAAAAATGTTACCTCATGGGTATGTTTTGGCCAATCAAATACCTCTTCATTTGCTCTGCTGCCCTGAAGTGAGTTCCCAAGTTGTGATACGCTATTCCTGCATATTATCTAAGTTGGTTGCATTAAAGCTATTCCAAACTTATCCCTGAAAACCCTACAACCTTCAAAAGTAGTATAAATACTAATAGTTAAAAATTAGAAAGATAGTTTTCTTTTACTCCCGCATTCCTAATAAAAACAACTAAAAATCAAGATTTTATTAGTTTTTAGCTATAATTTTATTAAAAGAATATGTGGGATCCAGCAGCTTACGCACCAGTGAGCACAAAAGAGCTGGATTCCTACAAATTAGTTCTCATTACAGGGGTCCCTGTACAGTACAAAATTCGTCAAAAATGGAGGCTACAACCATGAGTAACCCTCCCACTTTTCCTCATCACTTGGAATCTCATTTGGTTGCTCTGGAAAAGCAACTCACAAGCGCTCTGTCCTGACTCACTGAACTTGAGCAGCGCCCTCTAAATCCATGTTTTAATGACAAGTATATCCCTGGCGAAGGGAGTATTGCTATCTATTTGTATGTTTACAAAGCTGCCTTGGATGGTGCAACGGAAAAGCTAAAAGTGCAGCACATCTTTCTTTGTTTATGCCATCTAGCGCAAGAAATGATAGTTCTTTACCTTTCTCCTATGCACACCTGGGCAGAGGTGAAGGAGGCTCTTGTAGCTGAATTTGGATCAAAGCAAAGTCTATACAGGGAAAAACAGGCCTTTATGCGCCTTAGTATGTATGAAAGTGAATCAACTATTGCCTTTGCTGAAAAATTTTATCTCGCTGCACAAAGAATGTCAACCTCAAACATGATTAACCTTGATGATGCTATCGCTGCCCTGTTAACTGGGTTAGTGTCTCATTCTTCTTTAGACAGACATATCATATCAGTGAAACGCCACTTTGCAAACATCTGTGATATTAAAGAGGCTTTTTTAGAAGTGACTGACTTCCAATTATGTGACGCTGAGGTGAAACCTTCAGTATTAACCAATGAGGAGCTTCTGCTTGTTGAACAGAGAGGTGTGAGCTCAGCTATGTCCCTCCTCCCTGCTAAACTTTCTCCCTCAATGCGTTTTACAAAGGATATCACTCCTTCTTATGTATCAAAGCCCTGTAAGGTAGTACCAACAATACGTCCACACAAGCCCTCTAACACTGCTGTGCCTACCCCTCCAGCTAAGCTGGTAATTGCGCACCCTAAGGCTATTCCATCCCCTCTGGCCACCTCTCCTACCCCCATCGCGGCCTTGCCAGTTGTTGAGGCTACCCTTGGAGATGAATCTGAGGGGGGTGATGACGATGTTGGTTACTAAATATTGGGATCTCCTGTAGGGGTAGAGGTTCCTGATAATTTGAACGCTGGAGGAGTAGTTGAGACAACCATATCTGAGGAAACGTACCTCAGCCAAATTCTAGGGTTTCCCAAAGTTATTGACACTGCCAGCGATGGTGAACACTTTATATCTATCTCAATTCTACCTATTCAGCGGGTTCATACCATGAAATCCATACTGGATAAATACCCATGACTTCTCAGAAGCTTACCTCTACTTTCCGACTTAAGGAGGTCTTAGCTTTGTCACCTAACTTTGGAGGAACCCTCATTAAGGTTGAAGTGGTCATTCAAAGGGTTCAAATCATGGCCATTAAGGACACAGAGCCCTCAGTCAACGTGATATCCACTAAGCTGATTAAAAAGATAAAGCTATCATCTGACTTGGAGTACATGCAAAAGTTTGGAACCGCTGGCCCCCACAATACCCATGCTATTTGGGCTTACTCTTCCCTTCCCATCCAAATTGGGAAGCTTATCTTATCAGCCCCTGCTGTGGCTTTAGACAACAATGCATATAATATGCTCATTGGCACTCAATTTATGATTGAGTATGAAGGAATAAGAAAATGAAACTAAGGGGTCCTCTTGTTACTCAAATACAAAGTCCCCTTAGTCTTATCCAGTAAAGTGTAACGGACAGGCTCCCAAGGCCCAGCCTGCCACCAGCCCTAAACCACCACCCCCATATGTGGCCGTACCAACTCTGAATGGTCCTGTCCAAATAGATGGCCTTGCCAGGCACACCAGGCCGAGGTTCAGTGCACCAGCCTCTGTTGCCTCGGGCCTCTGGGCCAAGGTGCATCCCTACAGCCTCTGTCACCTTGGGGTCACCAGGCTGAGGTGCAGCCAACCAGCCTCTGTTGCCTCAGGCCACTCTGGCTCCTTCCCCTCTCACCAGGGCAAGACCACTCTCAAAAGGATCCTGGCGCGTCCACCCCCTTCCTCTCCCCCTCATCGCATTGCCATCTGCACCCCCAACCTTGCTCAAATAAATATAAATTTATAAATTTTATTCAAGGTGGGCCGACCTGGGGATGATACCGCACCAATTAGGGAAGTGAAGAAAATGGGGAAGGAGGATAAAACCCAGAAAACCTCCATGCGCGGCGTATTATAGGCCAGGAACTCCATGGACCGCCTTTGCTATTCGCTATCTCAGTTTGGGGCATTGGTGCACAACACCAACACAGTCAAAATCGTCCCCTACCCAAAGTCCATTACCAGGATCAAACTCAGGAGGTGCTCAAATAAATATAATTAAATAAACAAGTCCATCAAATAGCGGCCTTTATTGGAAGTAGACTCAGAGTCAGAATAGAATCTCAAAGTGAGGTTCATCAGAGCTGACCTCACTTTAAAATACTCCCTAAAAAGGCTAAATGAATTGTGGGTAATGAGGGGCGCAAAAGCCTCTGGAATTGATGGCATCCAGGCAACTCAGCGGAGAAATGGAGGGGAACCTCAGAACGAACAACCAATTAAATAAACGATTTATTTAAACTTATTCTGTTATTAACCTAAATAGAAAAATCCTACTCAGAATAATGGAATTGCAATCATTGACATATACAAATCTCATAATTCCCAACCTTATGAGATTCATGTACGATTGTTGAATGTTACATAAAGTCTCAGCAAGCATGAATACTATTGCTTGGTTGAATACCCCTTCTCAGCTATAACATTGCCTTATTCCACTTCTGGGTGTAACACAGAAAATTTCCTAAATCAGTGGATGCTAAGGAGGGTATACCATTTTATACTGCAGATGAGGTAGTGATTAATCCTGGTGAACAAAGAGTAGTCGACACTAAAATCTCACTACAAATTCCACACCATTGCTTTCTGGTCCTCAAAAATATTGAGGTCGTTAGTTCCTTGGAGCCTCATGTATTGACTGGGATGCTTGACCCAGCCTATCAAAGGCCAATTACCATTCTACTGGGAAACCCCACCAGGAAGTACATGCTCATACAGAAACACCAGGAGATTGGCAGAGGTTTCCTACTCCCATTAGAGGACATCAAACATATCCACTCCATTGGTTCTATAGCGGATTTGGGCTTACCAATGAATAAAAAGGTGTGTACCTCGCCCAATGTTCATATTTCGGATAAGCTAACCCCAGAAGAGTTGGAGAAAGTTCATACCCTAATTGACGAATATGGTAACATCTTCTCTAAATTTCATACCTACTATGGCCACATAAAGGGCTGGTGCCACTCCATTTGATGTGGGTGATGCCCAGCCTATGAGGTCCAAACCCTACCACAAATCAAAAGTGGAGGAGCGACAAATGAGGATGGAGCTCCAGCAGTTATTAGATGCAGGGTTACTTGTTCCTTCCCAAAGCCATTGTTCTTCACCTCTCTTACTAATTAAAAAGAAAAATGGAGGTCATCAGATAGTCATTGATTACCGTAGGTTGAATAGCCTTAATAAGAAGGATAGCTATTTTATCCCTCGCATTGATGACGTCTTGTCTCAACTCTCTGTCTCTAACTTCTTCTCCGCCATGGACTTGGCCAGTGGCTATTGACAAATGGACCTTTCTCCTCAAGATCAGGAGAAATTTGCTCTTGTTTGTAGTGAAGGTCTCTTCCAACCCACATGACTACCCCAAGGGTTGTGCAATGCACCTGGCTCTTTCCAACGTGTGATGGATCACATCTTACAGGAACTCAAATTACTTTGTCTCATCGTCTATCTTGATGACATCACAGTGTTTAAAAACCATCAACAAACATCTTGATCATTAGAAGGAGGTGTTTCAACGGTTACGTAAGTCTAACATTAAGCTGAAGTCCTTGAAGTATACCTTTTTCCAAAGGAGATTGAAATTCCTTGGCCGCTCCATTTCTCAAGACGGAATTCAACCCATGCAGGACGAGGTTGAAGCCATCTCAAAAATGCCACCCCCTAAAAATCTACAGGATATTCAGGCATTTCTAGGGATGATGGGGTTTTACCATCAGTTCATTCTTAAGTTTGCCCAACTCAATGAGCCCCTTGTCCGGCTATTAACCAAGAATACCTCTTTTTATTGTGGTGCTGAACAAAAGGCCTTTTTTGAGATGATGAAGCAACTGCTTCAACAACGTCCTATCTTATGGCACCCAGAATATAATAAATCGTTTATCTTGTTTACTGATGCCTCATACTACGCTGTTGGGGCCATCTTAGCCCAATTGGATGAAAACGGTTTTGACCATCCTGTATCCTATTTTAGTAAGATGCTGTCAAAGGCGAAACACAACTACAGTGTAACGGAGAAGGAGTGCCTTGCTATTCTGTTAGCTGTAAAGCACTACCGCCCTTTTCTGTATGGAACCACCTTAACTTTAGTTACATACCACGCATCCCTAAAGTGGTTACAGAATATGAAGGATCCTACTGGTCGGCTAGCTTGCTGGGCTCTCAAGCTCCAGCCTTATGACATGAAAATTGAACACCGTTCTGGAACCCATCACTTGAATGTTGATGGGTTAACTCAGCTACCAGTCCTTCACTTGGATAATAGTGAGACAGAAAGATTACATGACCTTTTAATGACTCCCAATGAATGGGAGGATGAGGATGAGCCTGTTCAGAAGATGTTAGTCTGGCACTCCCATAGCACCAAAGTTGAAAATGGGAAGTTGTATAAGCAGGTGGGGACAAATTGGCTGCCTTACCTTTAGCCCTCAGAACGAGTACCTGCTATACTAGAAGCTCACTCCATCCTAGGTCATAGTGTAGAAAAGAAACTTGAGAGTGGATCAAGGACTGATACTATTGTGATGGAATGATGGAAGCTATTGTTGACGTCCTGGAAGCTTGCCTTACGTGTAAAAAGCAATCCAGTTTCAAGACTAGATACCAGTATCAACCTACTACCCCACAACAACATTCCACACCATCAGTTTAAATGTAGTTGATCCACTTCCTCAGTCTACTTGTGGAAACAAATTTATCCTAATAGCTATTGACCATTTCACCAAGTGGGTGGAAGCAGTGGCTCTTCCTGCCCAAACTGCCAAGGCCACCGCCACCTTTTTACTCCAACATATTTTCACATGTCACGGCTGCCCCAATTACTACTATGAAATAATGGTAATAAAATCACCTCCAGAGTAATCAAAATCCTGACCACATCTATGGGAGCACAACAACTCTTCTTGGCTCCATATAACCCCTCCACAAATGGGACCGTGGAAAGAGCAAATAGGACATTGGTTTCTATTCTTCAGAAAATGGCCTCCTCTGATCCACTTTAATGGGATCAATTCCTACCCAGTGCTCTTATGGCCTACCAAATCAGTTATCACCAGGTTTTGAAAATGTCCCCTTTTAGAGGCTTGTATGGGTGGAAACCAGGACTACCTTCCCTCTTAGTCAAAGATGTATTTTCCTCTAGAGTTGAGGAACCTGAGAAGGTCATGAGAAGATTGGCTCAGCGCATTATTCAACTCCAATCTGAGGAAATGACCAATTTAGCAAAAACGTGAATTAAAAAGGCCAGGCGGCAAATGAGATTAGAGCCCCCTTCCTACATTCCAAGTGTGTGACATGGTATTATATTACCATAACTGCATCACTTTCAGACATTTACCTTTGCAGACTAAAGATAAGAATGATGTAGGTCAAGTTCTGCTGAAAAATAGAAATGTCAGCCATTTGTGATATTACAATGTCATTAAGAGCTCATTTATTAAAATTAATATTGAAAAAGTAGAGAAAATCGGACAAAAGTCCCTGGCCAATTCTCAGTGGAACCCCATTAATTGGGAAACACCAGTATGAAACCTGTATGGGAACTAATAGAATTGGCTGGCCAGATTACTCTGACCTCACCACAGACTTTGGGGTTACCATCAAAAGGCACACCCCTGACCCCCATGAAGTCCTTCAATGCACCCGTGCAGGGACCCTCCCCTTTTATAGGCTTGGAGGGGGTCCCCCAGGTGCAAGAAATTTCTCAGGAGGTGATTGGCTCAAATTCATAATGCAGTTACCTCATGGGTACATTTGGGCCAATCAGAATTCCCCTTCCTTCCTTCCTCTTCCCTGAAGCGAGGTTCCAAGTTATGATATGCTATTCCTGCATATTTCCTAATTCAGACTCATGTAGGTTATTCTGAACATATTCCCAATTTTCCCCTGGACCTTCATAATTACTTTAAATACTAGATAGTCAGAGTCAAGGAGTATCATTTTTCCCTTATTGCGCACCTAATAAAAATCATAAAAATCCAATTTTTACTAAGCGCATTTTATATAAATCTTTATTAAATAAAAAATATTTGTGGAAACCAGCTGGCAGAATGCACCAGCGAGCATAAATAAGCTGATTTTTCCACAATCACTCCTAGAAGCAGTAAGCTTGGAACAAATTGGGAGGGTCACTTCACCATCACATACAAGTGATGAAATGAATATTCCATTAAGTTGCTAGCTACTAGTATTAACATAAACCACATACATGGCTGTTTCCTCTGGCCCTACTCGCCCCCTCAACATTCTTAAGGGGGGGTGATGTCAGAAATTTGCCTTTGCAGCTGAGAAAAGAAGATTGATTTAGGTCAATCTCAGCCAAAAAAAGGGAAATGTCAGCCATTTGTGATTATCCATGAATTTTAAGAGCAAATCTAACAATAATAAAAACAATGCTATCAAAATGTTTTAACCAAAAGTCCCTGGCTGACTCTTGGTGGAACCCCATTAATTGGGGTAACATGAGTTTGAAACCTTTACAGGCACTGAGCATAAAATCCCCCAGTCAGATTACTTTGACCACATGATGGACTTTGGGGTTACCATTGGAAGGCACTCGCTATTATCCCAAAGTCCTTCAATGTGCCTATGTGGCACCCCCCTTTTTATAGGCTTGGCGATGGTCCTCCAAGGTGCAAGAATTTTCTTGGGTGGCGATTGGCTCAAGTTCTTAAAAAAATACCTCACAGGTACATTTTGGCCAATCAAAATTCCTCTTCTTTTGCTCCACTGCCCTGAATCAAGTTCCCAAGTTATGATATGCTATTCCTGCATATTACCTAAATTGGAAGCATCAAAGCTATTTCAAACTTATCCCCAAATTGCCTCTGACCTTCAAAAGTAGTATAAATACTAATAGTCAAAACTTGGAAAGATTGTTTTTCTTTTACTCCCGCATTCCTAATAAAAACAACTAAAAATCAAGTTTCTATTAGCGTTTAAATATAATTTTATTAAAAGTTTTAGTGGAATCCAGTGGCGTATGCACCAGTGAGCACAAAAGAGCTAAATTTCTTCAAAAAGAACCAAACATATTAATGGAACAAAAAATAAAGCAAAACCTCCAACCAGGCAGAGAGTAGAATATTGCTAACCCACCATAGTGGAGGGTGAGGGGGTCAGGTGGCTCTTCTACAGACATATTCTTTATGACAGAATCATTATGGCTGTAGAAGCTGACAAAAGTGGAGAGCCATGGCATTGGGGCATCAGCGTGGTGGGGATGGATGGCTGTGAAAAATGGGTTTTCTTCAAGACCATCTTGGAAGACATCTTCAACTAATTCTGGTAGATGGTGTCCAGCTTGTAGGCAGAAATCAGGGATTTGGGTCAAGTTTGTTATGTTCTGCTGGGTAATTTAACAGATGGGTCAAAATCTGCTACTTTTTCAAAATGCATGACAGCATCTTTGGCATCATTAAACAATTTGGCAATTTTGCCTTGAGCAGCTTTGGGAAAATCAGGGGGAAGATGAGTGTGGTCAGCCCTTTAGGAATTGAGCCACTTATTGGGCCACTTTTTTTTGCAGAGGACTGAGTAATGGGGTGAGGCCACTGCTGCTAAGGTGAGCTGGTGGTCACTTTGGTAGGAGATGGAATTGGGTTTAGGAATGAATCATTTGGGGAATAGGATTTTGTCAAAATCAGAATTGTAAAATTTGGCCCATTTGTAATCCATCATATTGAGAGGTTCACTGGGTTTCTTATTTTATGATAATCTTGCCTGATTTGTCAACCTTGGCCAATAGGTCTCAATGATTCTGGTTTATGAGAACAGTGGATATAGAATTGGGATGGGTAGTAGTCAAATAGGTTGCTTGGGTGCAAATGGTGGTCCAAGACTAACTCTGATTAGTGGGGTTGAATTTGGGTGGGTTAATGTGGGTGGACAATTTGGTGGAGGCTGATTTCCTACTCTGGCTCATTGAGTGAGAATATTGGATGGGAGGTGGCAACAAAATCCCCCATTCAGAATCTGCTGAAAAGGGATCAGAAGCCATATTAGAGGAAGTGGCTCAGAGGCATGTTTTTTTTGAATGGTCAAACCTAAAACAGAGGGGACAAATTTGGCAACCATTATCCACACAAGCCCAAAAAAAATGCTCAGGTGCTACTACAATATGGGTATGGGAGATTTGTTGGGCTATGGCAGAGTGGTATAGGTTTATGGTGGCAGTGGTGTGAGGGGCAGCAAGTCATTCTGCACCAGAGGGAACAGTGAAAATGAGGTTGGGGTTGAATTTATAAGCTAAAAGCCCCACCATTAATTATTTATAGAAAATTTAGGGTGTGAGATGGGTAGGGAGGGATTCAAAGGACATCACCAGTGTGTTATCTGAAGGAAGCAAGTATGGGTAGTAGGAATGAGAGAGTTTTTATAAATAAGGGGAGTTGAAGCTGCTGATGCAGCATCCTCCTCCATCTGGAGGCCAATATTGGAATAGCCCTTAAATGGGTGAAAATCAATAAAGACAGCCAGTGTAAAGGCAGTAGTGGAAAGTTAAATTATTACCTTGTTGACATATGGGACTAAATGCCTGAGGTTAATATGTAGGGAAAATCAGATTGTGGAACAAGGGAGGGTAAGAGGATAGGGGGATAGAAGGGTGGATACATGCAAGATGGAGCAGTAAGTCCCATGGGGGACAAAATAGCTGGTAGAGGTTGGCAGGCTATTTGAACCTGTGTAAATATATTTGCCCACAGGGTGGAAAATAGTAGGTAGTGGGAGCACTGCTACCTCACACTAGAACAGCAGGCGGTGGATCCAATGACATTAAGGAAAATGGTGAGGTCAGATGGTGGAGGTAAATTAAACTTCTTTTTACAAATTTACTTAAAAGTGAGATTGAGCAGAAAGAAAGCCTCCTAAAAGTTAAAAATTCAAAATTTTTTTTTAAGAAAACTAAGTTTTTTAATTTTTATTATTATTTATATAGAGATTGCATAATAAAATAGTACTAATAGTGGTTTAACTAGAATGCTCAATGTACTTTAAAAATTAGTTTTGTAATTTTTGATCTACTCAGCTTAAATTTCAAAGTGATTAAAAGTGCTAAGATTTCATAAAGTATAGTTAAATATTGTTATTGCTAATTTTTAGTAAATTGTAGCAACAGGTGTGAGTTTAGATTCATTTTATCAGGGTTTTTGGTTTATAAAGCTCTAAATTTAAATTTTTATTTGAGGTGGACCAACTTGGAGATGATACCACACCAATTAAGGGATCGAATTAATGGGAAAGGAGGGTAAAACCCGGAAAACCTCCATGCGCGGCGTATGATAGGCCAGAAACTCCATGGACACCCTGCTATTCGCTATCTCGGTTTGAGGCATTGGTGCGCAACGCCAACACAGTTATAATTGTCCCCTAAAGTTCATCTACCGGGATCGAACTCGGGGGGCAGTGGTAGAGGGTCCATTTCTACCGTTGGGTATCCTCACCGGTTTATAAAGCTTTACTAAGGTAGTTTATGTACCCTATAAAATCGCATATCAATTGATTAATCTAATTTGCATCCTGTTAAACCTTAGCGATTTTATATTTATTGTTTTTATTTCTACGCTTGTACCTTTTGTTTATGCTTTTTAGAGCTTGAACTAATACTTCTAGGCTCTACTTAATCCGCTTAAAAAGTATATATTTTATATTCCAAAATGTTCACCTCGGGATTTCCTGTAGCTAAAGCTTTATTAAAGTTCTCATCAGCGTCTCTCAAGTTTTCTCAAGCTGCCTTAAATTCTAATTTATTTTATCCCCTTTGGGCTTCAGCAATAACTCAAACTACATATGGATCCAAATCTAAAATCGACAAGTTATTTATGCCTCGCAACATAAACAGTTTTTTGAATAAACCATCTGATAAACCTTTAGATTCTCAAAAATCAACTTCTTTCAGTCCACTTTTTAGGCTAGTTGATCGCTCTAATATTATTCCACAAGAAGGGCACGCGCCTTTGCCACAACCTCCTCTGCCTAAAGAAACATATGCTGAAATGAAATTTTCAGGTCGAAGCGTTTTGGTAAGAGATGATCCTCTTCGATCATATTATCAACTCAACAGTATACTCAAGGAAAACAACGTTAAAAAACAACTTGCTTTAAAACGTTATTATGAGAAACCCACTTTAAAGCGTCGTCGTAAGAGAATGGAAGCCAATAGACATCGATTCAAGGAGGCTGTTGGTCGTAAAGTTGCGCTTGTACTTAAACTCAAGAATCGGTAAGCTTTCTTAATTATTTATCAACTAAAATTTTATAGCGGGTTTTGATCTTTTTCTGTTCTCCCAAAATATATTAAAATCTTTTTATCTAAGTGCTTCTAATATCAAAAATCATTATTTAGCTAGCTCTTTAAAGTTGCTTTTAGTATAATATTATGTTACGATTTGTTTATTTTATTTTTATCCTGCAAAACTTTGTTGCCTTCTTCACCAGCTTTGTTTTGTAAACTATTAATTGAACAACGGTGCTATGAGAGACATTTAGTACATGTAAGGGTTCTATTTTTTAATTGAATATACTTTAAATGGCTTATTAGCACAAAAGTGAAAATTTTATTTAAATTTAATTAGCTGTAATAATTTTAAGCCCTTTTTTGTCCAAGAGGGAAACATAACTGTTTCACTTATTTTTATCTTTTGTTATCCAGTTGAATAGGTTTTTAACATTAACGCTTTGTAGCCTTAAAGTATAATTCTAAAACTAGTATTACGTTATATTGATTTTATGGTATATAAATTAGTGATTAAGTATTTGGCTTAAACAGACTGATACAATCACTCTCAATTTTACAAAAAGTGTGCATTGCCAATAGCTTAAAGATCATGAGGCATCCTACATATTACTGTTAACGCTCTGACATAAAGACAAATAATAACTAGATACAATCTGTGGTACTAAATTTAGTTCTTAAAGCCCAATTAAATGCCAGTCTTGATGTTTACATTTTTCAACATGAACTTCTTTACAAGCCCAACTTAAATATATCATATCATGGCTCTCATAGTGCAGACTAAGTAAACAAATTATTATTTTAATTTTTATATACCACTGTAAACGCAATTACTTAAGGAGATTGTGCGAATAAAGCTTTTTGGCGTTCTCTTTGGGATATGACATACCAGCAACAAGAAAGTGTGTAACTTGTTGCTTTATATTTTCTTGTTTGGTTATTTTTAATCGCTTCAATAATCATTACATTCAATTAGGGCTTTTATAAATGGCAAATATTCTGCATACCCTGATACTATGAACTTGTCAAAGGTAAAAGCTACTCGTAAAGATAGATATAAGAGTAATTATAGAACAAGAGAATTAATAAATTTTAAGACAAATATTTTTACGTCATTCATAAAAAGTTAACTACCTATACCATCTCAACATTGAGTACAAGGTACCATCTCATGATTATCCAAAATAAATCAACAATGGACGTTGAGGTTTAGTCAAATGCACGAGTTTGTCATTTAAACAGTTTCTTGAGTGCTAATGTAACTAGAAAATATTTATTAATTAACTTGCCTTAATAATTTAAAAGCGGAAATAATAATTTAACAAACTATATCTTACATTTCAGATATCAAAATATAAAAGTGAAAGGATAAAATTAGATGTTCTACCAAAAACGACCATCAAATAATGTTTGTGGGTACAAGTAGATTATAAAGATCACTCTTGGTACTAATTTATTGGGTATGAGTAAACACAAGAACTTATTCCAAACCTTTTCCGAATGTGAAGGGGGCATTATGGCTTAGGAACCTCAATCACTCAACTCAAACTTATTGTTATAAGAAAAAAATAATATTCCACCAAGCAACTATTCAAGGTAGTTTCTGACTACAAAATTACTAGTAGTATTAGCTATGCATCTCATAATTACTTGCGTGGTATTATAGTTTGTATCTTTTTTAATATATAAATATTTGCATAACAAGGTAATATCAAGCTACTACAGGATGCTTAAATACCAATGAGCTTGGTTATTAAAATTATATTTAGATACTAGTTTAAATTCCCAATTATATAACCAGATATAGCGTATGCATCTTTTGTCATAACTTATGTTAAATTTATAAAATGGTTAAGTTTCCTCACATAACAATTGCTATAACAATTATATAGACTATTTCTACAATACTATAATGAATTTAAAATAGTAGGATTTCTACCATAAAAACGGTGTCTAGGGACCATCTAGTACTAAAAAAAACGGTGTCTAGAGATTGAAAAATTAAAGTAGATTATTTTTATATCAAAAGGCAATATATTTTCAAATAATATTGAAGGTTACTAATTATCCATATAGACACTACTATACAGTAGAAATAGTCCACTCTTATGTGATTTTAAATGGGGCATGCATTTTCATAGAATACTAAAATTACCCAGGCTGATACCAACCAATCAGGTTTTAATACTATACCCTAAAAAATACTATAATTTTTAGTTAAACCAAAGCTTAAAAATAAGTATATTTTTGTCATGATATAGGAAGGCAGATCTACTTTACATAGAATTATCAAGTCATAAATAGTACCTGGTAATTAATATTTATTTCACTAAAGGATCTGTAATAAATAGTAGTTAATACAATCATCTACTCTTGTAAAATATATAAGGTCAAATGAATACACTATATTTCTAGGCCAAATTGCATCATAAGGAATAAAAAGTGGCCACATATAAGAAGGCTGCAAGGTAAAAATTTGAAAAAAACCTAATTTACTACATAACCTGTAAGAACTTTTCTTTCCACTTGTCATCACTTTAAATCATATTGCTAAAACGGAAGTACCGTTTACTAAATGGTAAAAGCTTAAGAGAATGATAATATCTTTCAGCCGCTAGCTAAATGCAACTTTATTATAGTTACTAACTTACTGATTGTTTCTTTTGCACAAATATTATCATGTTTTCTATATAACTAATATTTAATATATAACAAATATATTTACTATATAACAAATTAGTATCATGTTAATATATTTACTACATAACAAACACTATCATGTTAAAAATGACAGAGACTGAAGATTTATAGACTGTGGGGAATCAAAAGAGTGGACACAATGATGTCATCATACAGCGTGACAGTAAACAGCGTAATGGTAACAGAAAGTGTGGAATCATGTCCAGCTAAAAGATATTATCATTTCAAAAAGGTTAGTTTATCTTTACCACTAAAATACTATTACAAACTGTGACCTCAGTGTAAGGCTTTACAGGGCCTTCTACCCTCTTTTGACATGGAATCCAATAGAATGTAATGTCTTACTTGCATGTTTCATGAAAATCAACCGTTATGTTTAAATGTACTTTCAGCATACCACTATCTCATGAACTGCTCAACCAATCCCAGCAAAACAGGTGTCAGGTGATAGAGTCACTTGGCCCCCTTCTACCAATAGTACTGAGAATTTTGACAACTGACTTCAGTTGCCTCTAGGCTTTGTCTGCATGAGGGTGTTTTTGCGCCTAAATTTTTAAATTGCTTCACTAGAACTTAAATATCTCAGGAACTATTTAAACAGCCATTCCTTTCTTCCCAAAGCACAAGTCTGCCCATGATTTCATGTCTACCAGTAGTCCCATGACTACCAGGTTTAATTTTTAGCACTAGGTAGATCCAACCTAATGGGGAATATACCAATCTTTATTTAATTATGCCTGAGCTCCTAAGAGCTTGAGGCAAAAGCAGGGGTAAGAGGAAGTGTCAAGAAAGGGTGGGGAAAATTTTGCCAGAGCCAGGTGTCCAATCAAACTGACCAAATGGCCCATGGTGACATGGCAAATGCTTTCAGGGCCATCTCAAAATGAACCTGAAAGTGGGTGATCATATGGGGCAGCATCCACAGAGTGGAATCAAAAGTGGCATGAAGATATGAGTCATGAATAGTCCATATCACTAAGCCAAATGCCAAGACCCTTAATGATTGGGAGCAATTGGAAAGTGAGAGGTTATACATGAAGTACTGAACAGGGTGCCCTACCCAGGGTTCTGCTCACAAGAGTTCGCAGACCTTGTTCCAAAAAAGGGGATATGAAGGGCAAGTAAAGAAGCGGTGGAGGTGCATGTCTATAAGCTCTGTGCATTGTGGGCAGCTCTTGTGCTGGAAGGTGGGACCCGTCAATCCCCTGTCCTGTATGAGCAGTGTGTAGAACTCACCATAGTGTATTTGACATTTTTGCTGAAAGAACAGGGTGGGTAATGTCCTTCCAAAGCACCTTGAGATTCCAATTTACAGTGGGGGGTAGGAGTTCAAGGAGATATGGCTGCATTGGGGGTCTGTCCAAAGGGTGGATGCAGGAGATAAAAATCCTCCCATTGTGGACCAGGGTGTGATGCTGAGGGCTGATCCCAGGGCCCCTCCTTTTATAAGGGAAGGTATGGTATATATGTACCCCTACCCTCTTAAGCGCAAAGAGAGCCTGGTTCCAGTAAAAGCTTGAAGAGGGTTTAAGGAGATGGCCTGGATTAATTTTTAGTCATTCCCCAACAGCTGTTGAGAAGCCCATGGGAGCCATAGTGAGACCACTAAACCCTGGCATAAGGCTGGACCCCGCTGGGGCATTGGAGCCATATCCCAGAAAATGATGGGCTTAAGGAACCCCGTCAGTATTGAAATGGCATGGGACCTAGCATACAAAAGACCTAGGCCCCCTTTACTGCAAGGCTGGGATATTGTGGTCAGAGCTGTGGGTGGGTGGTTAGATCCCCATATCCAGCAGTGGAGTATCACATGCAACCTCAAGTAGAAACTGTCTATAAAGGGGCAGACATGAGCGAGGAACCATACCTTTGATAGCAGAAAAAACATTCATTATCAGGGCGTGTCCCTGGGAGGTGATATGATGGCAGTTCCAGCTGGCTACACGCGAGTTTATTGCATCCAGCAATAGGTCCTCATTATCCTTGATTGCAACCCCTTGTGGTGTGGTGAGGACACCTAGGTGTCTAAAGGTTCCCCAGGTAGGTTCCAGACCAAAAGGCGGAGGAAACGATGGGGTACCAACTTGCACTATAATGGTTTTAGAAGTGATAAGTTTTGCATTGGACGCTATGGAGTAGCGATCCAAAGCCTCCATGGCCAGGTCTAGGTCTCTTTTACATCCAACTGCCACTGCTGTGTCATCAGCAAAGGCTATGGTTTGGGTGGGGGGGTTTCCCAGGAACCTGAATACCCACCAGTCGTTCCTGGAGTAGTGCCAGAATAGGATCCAGTGCTATGTTGAACAAGATTGGGCTCAGTGGATCCCTTTGACGAAGACCCTGTTCAAATATTACCGCTGCTGTAAAGACCATTGAGGGGATATACCTTAGTGTGAAGCTGGGCGTAAAGCGCTGATAGCCATGACCTAGCTTGTGGTGGGATGTGGAGACGGGTTAGGGAAGCGTCAAAATACTTTTAATTCACCCGATCATATGCTTTTTTCATATTCAGGAGCACCACAAAACCATGCGTTTGAGATGAGTTAGCTGACAGGGTTGCCAGAATCTCATTGTAATTATTCCAAAGCGATCTCCCTGGGATAAAGCCATGCTGAGCTGGGTTGAGGCGTGGTGCTGCCCACTTAGTCATGCGGTTTTCTAGAAGTTTAGTAAATAGCTTGTGGTCTATGTTCAAATATGATATTGGTCACCAGTTTGCCAGGTCCTCACGGTTTGCTTTCATATGAATAAGGGTCATAATTGATAAACTTGAGTTAGTAAGCACTCCCCCTCTACTAAGAGGGTTAAGAAGAGGGTCTGGAGGACCTTTGTAATTGTGACAAAATCCACTAGATACAACTCAAATGGGATACCATCTGGGCCTGAGGGCCTTCAGGTGCGGGCTGTGAAGTAGAATGTCCATTACTTCTTGCTGCGTGATTGGTGCAAGAAGTTCAGCATCTGCTGAGAAACTAACCAGTGTTTCTGGAGCCCCTCTAATGAATTCCTGAACTTCCGCTGGGTTCACCTAGGAAACCTTAAAGAGGTACGAACAGTAACGATGGATCTCACTGGTGATCTCCTACTTGTTTATAATGATGGTGGTCCCCATCCTAAGGGTTGCCATCTCCTGATTCTTTGAGCAAGCTTTTTGTTTCTGGTAGAAGAAACGGGTGGGGCGTTCCCACTGGGTATAGTAATGCGATTATATAAAGTTTGCTGCCTTTTCTCTTGTTCAGTAAGTTCCCACTTATACATCTCTTATGCCACTTCCCACACCTCCAACCATTGAGGGGAAGGCGCCGGTCAGAAAATCCTTTCAAGATTATGCATTCTAGCTTCAGCCCATCTGACTTTAGACTGAGCTGACATCATTTGTGCCTTAGCACAGTTGTATGCTACCTTTAAAATCCTTGCTTTTTATCTGCCCATTTTTCTTGCAAAGTTCATAAAATGAGAAGTGTCCAGGTTTTCTGGCTCACAAATGGCCGCATTTGTCTTCTCCTTTGAAAACTGATTGTTCATGAGCCCTGGAGAAAATTTTGGCCAAACCCTCCTTGATGATCTGAGGATGGTTGTCAGAATCACTGTGAGGGATCTGTGGTCACTTGTAGTGTTATCACAGGTTATGGGAGAGGAAACTCGACCTGCCATCAAGGGGCCCACTAGGGCCATATCAATCCTTGAAGCTGATATGAATTCCCGACCTACAACTTGGATCTGAAACATACAGCCAAGGACAGACGCTGATGGGGCAAGGGCATCTGTGAATCCACTTGACCTGAGGAAATCCTGAAGCTGATCAGTATCTTGTATGTCTTGTGTTGCAGGAGGAAATGGGTCTCTCACCTGACTTAATATTATATTAAAATCATTCATAAGCACTGTGCTGAGTGGGCTTTGTAGTAGAGCAAGTTCCTCCAAAAGTCAATCCTTCTTCAGGACTGCATTTGGAATATATATGTTTAGAGCAAAAAAGGAAAATCAGGGGTAGATAATTTAGCCAAGATAAGGCAACTATCAAGGTATTCCAAAAATTGGTGGGTCTTCACCCAGGGGTTGAGGATAATAAGGCCTATATAGTTTGTCCAACAATAGTTACCTCCAAATTGGTCATTACATGCTTCTATTTCAGTGGGGGGACATGAGGGAACCTGGACAGCTGCAATATCCACGCAAGTTGACCTGAAGTTGCAGAGAAGGCAGGCTCTCTGCTTGTAATCCGCAGCCCATTAGAGTTAAATGACTGAAGGGCGCCCCTTTGAGGCCTCATAGCTGCCCCCCATATCCTGGTGGTTACCAGAGCTTAAACCTGCATCCATAAGGCTGCTCATTTTAAGTCCTTGAGCATGACTTTTAGCAGCAATTTGAGATGATCAACATGGAGGAGGGGGTTATTCTGAGCTGAAGGTCTGAGGAGCCTGTAAGCCATCCCAGGATATTATCCCCACTGCTTTGCACGGGAGTAATCTTAGGGCGCTTCATGGACTCCTCCATTTGGGCATCCTCTGAAGTATCAGAGTCCATGTTCACCTCCTTCAATACAGAGAACGAAGTCTTAGTTGCAATCCCCTTAGATGGTGGGGGGTAGATGGCTTTAAACCTCCTCCTCTACTTGGGGTACTCCATACTTTCTCCCCTCTCTGAGTGTCTTGTGGTACAAACTTCATTTTAGATGCCGCCCCTGGACTAGCTTCCACTGCGTTAGCTTTATATGAAGCAGATTTGCGTTTATTTTGAGCTAGTGAAGGGTCTGGCAACTAAGAAGCGGTGCCAACTGGCAGGGGGATTTCAGCATTAAGGGAACAAAGCTGTGCTACTGGTTGTACCTGCTTAACTGCCACTCAAAGGCCAGCAGGAGTTATATCCTATACAGTTACCCAATGGGTAGGTTTCAGGATGGCCGCTGCTGCTGTATGAGAGTGTTTCTACCCGTCACAGGGACTTGGCTGCTGGATGAGAGATTTTGTTTACAAGCGATGCAACAATTATATAGGTGGCCCAAAGCATTACACCATTAGCAACGTGGTCATGTCTGGTTTGGATCAGCAAAGAAGATTTTTAAACAGGATCCAATGTCAGCAACACGTTGGATAACCTCTATGTTGCGGGTCACCATTAGGTTAGGGATAAATGATGCTCTAGCAATAAGAGCCCTCTGGGTCGGGCATAAGTGGCTGGTGCACACAGGTCTACTGATAGAGCTGACCCAAATTTCATCAATCCCCAATTCAGGGCAAGCTTTAGGGATTCTTGGTCCAATTTAGTTGGAAGATTAGAAAAAGTTACCTAAGAAATTTTCTATAAGTTAGATCGTGTTCTAGATAAACAAAGAGATCCATGTGAAATCTCTATTTTAATAGAAGCTGCCCGGTCTGCATCATCTGCAGTTGTAAACCTTAAACCAATATAGTGGCTTTCCACTACTTCATGAATTGTGGTATCAACTGGAAAGGCTCATGCTATTGCTTCAAAATAGGTGAAATAATCTCTTGTATAAAACTCGACTGAGTTATGCCCATAATAGACTCTAAATGCATGAGCCAGAGTGGACATAGGGAGTTCACGTTGTGATCGAGTTTCTGCCTCTCTTCCTCACTTTAGCTACAAAAGCAGCTTCATGAGGTTAATGATAGGTGGTGTAGGCATTAGCTTTTTCTGACATGCACCTGATGCATCCTTAACTCGCTTATTTTTGATTATGTTCCAACTTAAATTTAATTTTGCTGATTCCCTATGGGGTGGTACCCCAGAGAGAGGTGCTGGTATCACTTTGGATTTAAGCGCTGGCACCTGCTGTGCCTTCCAAGTTGGTACTCGACTTTTTGCCAGGTTGGATTGCCTTAACTGTTTTGGAGTTACTTTCTGCCAATTTTTTGGTCCTTTCAGGTTCATCCTCACACCAATATATCCCTCCAGCCTTCATCTGACCATCAGCAGATAATTTCTGGGATTTTTCCGCGGTCTGATTGGTTAACTGGCTAGTTGTTATTAAAATCTGATTTTAAATTTTAAATTTTATTTGAGGTGGGCTGACCTGGGGATGATACCGCACCGTTGAGATCTTATTTTGATTTTGATGAAAATGACCACAAAATTGATCCAATACTCAATGCTGAATCAGCTTGGGTGTGTTGGTTGCTTTCTAAAGCATGAAAATGATGGCCAACTAATTAGACACCTACCCTCAATTCAGTTTAGGCATGTTGGCTGCTTTTCCAAATTGTATAAATGAAAGCCAACTGATCCAACAATTACTGTCAATTCATTTTGTACACCTTAGTTGATTTAAAACAGGGTGGTGGTCTGCAAAGCCGTTTGAACCTCCTGCGCGGTAATGAAAGTGGTAATACCTCCTGATACCTTGGTTAATTTGTTAAATGCGCCTCCAGGGTGGAGTACACTGATTTGTTTACCCTCATTCAACTCATAGTCGACTGAGGTAGACAGTAAATGCAGGATTATTTGTGCTTCCGCCTTGTATTGATAAATCTGGATTTGCATCTACTTTTTCAGCCGCAGTTTTGGAGCAGGTAATATGGGTTGACACACAAGTTGGCAACTGAGAATTCTGCAATTTGGGGTTTGTTTTGTGAATTCTAACGCAACGGATGAGCTCTCAGTGGATTTTACCATCATATTCATTTGATTCAATAAGGCAAAATTTTCAGGTGATTGTTGTTTTCAAAAAGTAAAATTTAGCAGTGAGAGAAAGGTCATGGTGCCTTCTACCCTCATTCTTTTGTGATTGCTTTTGTTTTTCATGGAGCTTGCTGAAGACAATAAGACTTTAATGCCACCTAGGATGATTCATCACCCAAAGAAGAGTCCAGATTACCTCTGTTAGAGCTATCCACACAGTTTGGTTGATAGTGAGTAGGGGCAATACCACCACCTGCCTGTTTCCAAGATTGGCCCACATAGCTGAAAATTGGTATGTGAATTACTTAATTTAATTTAATTTGGAAAATCAAAAGATTATATTTTAACAAAACTAAGGTAAATGGAATATCCACTCAGCGTAACTTTACAAGCAATTTATTCAGTTAATTAAAAGCAAACACTTAATTACACACCAAAGTCTTACTCCGATTTTGTCAGATCCACCACCAACTGTCCCAGAGTGGGGAAGCGGTAAAACTCCCCCCTCCATTTTCCGTCTGACAGGAAAACGCGCTTGGACTGACTCGCCCAGTCATTCCAAACCCTTGGGACAATTCGTTCCTCCCAAGGATCTTGATGCCCATCTCACATGAACCCAAGTGGTGACCTACTGCCCCCTGGTGCTCCCCAAAGCAACATGCATTTCAGCCTTAGGGTCAAATATGGGAAATTCTTCCCCTACGATGACCAAGCCATTATCAAAATGGCTCAGGTGGTGATGACACCAGCCTGTTTCATTGACTTCCGCCCCTATAAGGGGTACTTTGATCTTGGCTTCCCCTGTGAAGCCGATGCAGCCACTGCGGCAACAGTGTTGTTAGTATTTAATAATATTCCCCTTCCAACAGCTCAGACCCAGCTCCCAATGGACACCACCTTAGTGGTCCAGTTCTCTGGTTTGCCCACCCACCTCCCCCTGAAGTGCTCCCCCCCCCCCCCCCCCCCCCCCCCCCCCCCCCCCCCCCCCCCCCCCCCCCCCCCCCCCCCCCCCCCCCCCCCCCCCCCCCCCCCCCCCCCCCCCCCCCCCCCCCCCCCCCCCCCCCCCCCCCCCCCCCCCCCCCCCCCCCCCCCCCCCCCCCCCCCACCAGGCGCTGATGGAAGGTTTGGCAGCCTACGGCGCCAACCCCATCTTACAATTTGTGGTCCCAATGGGGCCACATGCATCGCTGGGCCTTGGGCATATGCCATGATCAGCCCTGAATTTACAAATTTTTTTTGGCAATTCCCCCTCGTGCCACCATCCCATCTGCCCCAACCATCCGTTCTGGGCCCGCGTTGAGGGCAGACAGACAATTTGTCCATCCTGTTTTGAGTTAGACCACTCAAAATGCAAATGCCCATACTCAGAAACTTCCACCAATGCTGAAAGTTTGCCTGATGCCCACCAATCCGCCACCCACCCCGCGTCAACTCAGACATGGGGTAATATCCTACCTTCCCCTTCTCCAATGCCTGATGCTGCAGCTGCACCTGCAGCCACCAATCAGTATCCACCTTGTCCCAATGCCATAAACAATTCATCCAATCAAACATAAGATTGGATCCCAGTTCAATCCCATGCATCCACAAATGAATTGAACAAACCTCAACCATACACTGATTCCCCAATTCAATTCAACCAAAATCCATGGGAGTATTTGGATGAAATTGACAAATAAGGTAACATCATTGAAGAACCGATGCTGCAAGTCAAGCAGCTCTGTAACGCAGAATGGGATGCAAAATTCCCGGCTCAGAAATATGTCCCACATTCTAACGCCAAACTGTTCTACAGCGACCACTAGCTTGCAGTAGAAGCAGCCGCCACACCAGATTGCCATCCACTCCGCAAAGCTGCCGCCAAATCTGTGGCTGCACTCACAGGAGGAATTCCACCTCCCGTCATCCCTAAAAATCTTACTGCACAAAGTAAGATAAACATGAAAACTTTACACAAAAACATCACTGAAGCCATCCAGAACATGGTAACAGTAACATGGAGTCTGAAAGCAAAAATCACCTTAATCAACATTGCCATGTTCTTTAAATTCCTAGATGCCCACCTCAAAGCTGAAGACGTTTTGGCCAACTACATCGTCAGCATTATGATGGCTGGCAACTATTTATAAGTTCCAGTCATCAAGGATATCGAACCCCATGCCGCTGATGCCCCCACACCCTTACTATCTGCCTTAACACGCACCCTACTCTGGAATGAGATGGATGCAGCCAAAGACGAGCCCTCCAATCCCCCCTCCCCATCCACCATGGAGAGATAGCAGTATTCGCTGCCCACCTGGTTGGATATTTGTTAGGTATGATTCAATTGATTTGTCCATTTTGGGCGTTTTGTTTGATACGTTATTTTTTATTATAATTTTTAGCTTTAGTTTGGTAATGTACATCCCCTGGTTGGCTTACCTCGGTTATATAAAAAGGTAAATGTAATAATAAGATAGAGTGATAGCAATACTTTCTGGGGAGGACCGTCTAGTACTAAAAAATACTTTCTGGGGATTTCTGCCTTATAAGCTCAACAATTAGGGAATAGGGAAAGTGCCATTAATGCTTGAGAAATATCTTCACAAAGGTAGAATGGCAGATTGCCACACTAATTAGTATACTGATGTTGATTTGGATCTGGGTTGAATGGCTAGATCAGTATTAAAATCTTATAATTTTTTCCTGCACGCTTCTGCCACAAAAGCCAGTGGCAATTTTCAAAATGGCTAACAGGATGTGCTTAAGGACAAGGCATGTAGTGACAATCCTATTTTAAATTGAATGAGTTTGGCTTACATAAACCTGTTGAGTGGAGTCACCTTTATTGACAATAGGATAGGAGGTCATAAAAACAAGTTTGAGCCTGAAGGTGATTTGAACGTGATATAATTTACTATTAACTTACCCTCTTTAAAGGGACTCAAACTAGGTGGGGATGACTTCTGGTATGGTGGGGAGCTGCACCCTTGCTGTTAGCAATGGATCTTGGCCACCACCACCTCCTGAAACTCCCTTGATCATCTCCACCAATCCCGTGGTGGTGAGAAGAGTGGGAAAAGCAGTAACCTTCAGGGGGTAAGCTGTCACCCACCTCTCATCAACAGCATGGGCTAAATTGCCCTAGTTGGTGAGGGGTGAGTAGTCTTCTTTGCTTCTTCTTGGTTCTAAAGGGATAATCCTCCCTATTTAGGCGCAGAGAGTTCTCTCCAGGACTTACACTGTTCCCACCTTGACTAATAGGTTTAACCTTGAGAGGATTAGGCACATATCAGAGAAATCCCTAATCTATGCCACCAAAAAATTCATTTAACTCAATGTAAGTCTCATACGCCACTACACTTTTCTCCCAAAAATCCCCAATATTCAAAAAACTAATTCACCAAATTTTGCTTACCTTTTCTTGTTAATTTTCAAAGTCCAATTTTACTATTTTGCTATAAAAGTTAACTTTCTAAGCCTGTAAATTCCAACTCTTCATTTTATTTTATTCTGCTGATATCCCCTTTTTGACTATTCTGTTGCTGATCAAGTACTGGGTTACCACAGGTGGAGTGAGTCTCAATCCGGAAATTTTTGACAATTTTGTGTCTTAATTAGAGTGCAGACAATCATGGCATGTCCCATCACCACTCCTAACCTCAATTAATGTGACTATCTCGCAATTCTGACCTTCTATTCCAACCATGAATAATGAACCTGCAACTAGAGGAAGCGGATGAAGCATCCTAGAGCAGTATGGTAACCCCCAATTTATATTCCCTTATAAAGACCAGCAAAATAATTTGTAAGAGTAATTGCTATTTTGTTCACATGTTTCTTATTTTATTAAACACTTAATACTTTATTTTGTTTTAATTTACCACTTATGTAAAAGCATTTTCTGGAAGCGCAAGTGCCATGCAGTTTCCGCCTCTGCTGCTTCTGCAGCGTCCCACTCCAGCGGCACCCCAGCTGATGCCTTGTCCCAATTTTCATAATGGGGCTCAATCCTCCCGCCTCCAATTTTGGGAAATTCTGGTGCTGCTGCTAAAACGACAGCCAATAAAAGTTTAAATTTCTAAAAATTGATCAGCTTATGTATTTGTGAGCTGATGGCTGGATCAGTTTTAGCTGAGAAACCATGCTTGACAGTACAAAACCACACAGCTTTGGCCATTACTCCTATTTAAGTAGCTGGTTCAGTGTTGGCAGAGCAATATTCATTAAAGTGCCTCATATGGCTTGATGACAGAGACTGGCCATTTGGTGTCAAGCTGGTTTTTGCTTTGGAAAAAATTTTATTATTAATCCTCCCAATTTACGCTCTCACCTTAGACCAAAAACTTGTTTTTCAAATTATAAAATTTATAAAGTTATGGCCATGGAGGCCGCAGCTGCTCCTGCCAGCCTACTACTTTGCCAGCAGCTTCATGGGGCAATGGAACCCCTAGTTGAGGATATTCCTATCCCAAACTTCACCCATGATTTTGATGAAGATGCAAAAAATGAAATTGAGGAGATCACTTTTGGTGCAAGCTGCACTTGCATTGATGCAGCAAAAACTTCTCTTTTTGACCCCAATTATCCCCAAACCTGCTAGCGCATCAAGTCGTTCAGCTGTGTGCCTGCTCTCATCACTTTCGATGGGCATCAACTTGCTCAATATGTTGAGGCAAAGGACATCGCCGGCCTCATAAATGAAGAAAACCCACAACTATACCTCCTTATGCCACATGTCGCTGATGCTCCTACCCCAATGTTGTCTGCCATGGCACACCAGGTAAAGCGGGCGCTGGACAAAAGTTTCCTAAAGCTTCTTTACCATCTGATATGGTTTCCTAGGGTGCTAACTTAAGGCTATACTTATCATTTTTTATTTACAATAATCCCTTTGTTTGGCTCATCAACAAATAAAGATGTGTGGCGTCTCCCCCTTTTAGGTTGGGCACCACTAGTGTTAAAAAAGTAAAAACATTTTCTGAAATTATGGCATATATTATGGATAGCGTGCCCTTGCTAATATGGCTCACTTCATGTTGGATAATGGGCGGTGAGGTCATCATATCATTGATGCTTAAAACCTCAGGTGGTTCCATGTGTGCTGTGTGTTGACCACTATTATGAACTTGGGCTCCCCTGCACCTAACATAATAAGTCAGTCAATTTTAATTATTCTGCTGCAGTGCAGCGTAACTCCCCATATATCCTTCTTGTCTGCTGAGGACCTTTTTCATGTCTGTAAGTCTTTTTGTTGGATCACTTGTTTCCTTGTGTGTTTCTCCAGCCACCTTCAATGATACATCACTTGATGTGCACTGGTTCTAATTATGAGGATTTGCATTTCCTGGTTTCAGTCCAAGGACTTCAGTTGCCTCCTTCTGTTCCTCTGGGATTGGCTGGAAGGGTGCTGGATGTTGCAACTGGTTCTTTCACAATGGTGACATGGAAGCCCTGATAATGGGAAGGGCTGACAATATGAAGATTACCAACCCACAATACAATGGAATGGCCTTGACTATGCTCTCAGCATTTTTCAAGCAGTAAACCCCCAATTCATAGTACCAACCAAGAGATTCACATCAGGATCAACTAGCGCCAGCACTAAGTACAGCGCCTTACGCCCTCAGAGCTATTGGACTGGGTAGCCCAGACAGCGCCTTCAACCCACTGCAACTCGCCTGGGTGGCTTGCTAGCTCTGCACCTATCTTCATCCAAGGTGGTTCTGCTAGTATCAAAAATCACTTGGAACTTATCTTCACCTTCAACTCCTCGTTAGGCACCAAGCTGGAGCACCATCGCCACACTGGTTGCACTATTAGAGTTTCCTGTTGGTAAAAGCAGTTGTGGGTGGTTAATAGCCACAGCACTTAAATAATCAGGTGTGCCAACCCTGAGGATCGCGCCCTACTGATCTAGACGCCAAAAAGCAGATATACAATGTAATGTCAAATTCAGATAAAGAGATATTTATTAAAATAAATCTCTGGCTCATAAATAGGTCAAGATGGAGATTTAGGAAGTGACAAGTGGGAGTATTATATTATTATCAAGCGTTTGGGGATGATTTAGAGAGATATGGATTGGCAGCATATTGTGAACTGTTGTTGGACAATAGATGGAATTATTTAGCAATTGATAAACTTTAATATAAACCAATTTACAATTATTTATTTAAAAGGTTTGCTCCTGGCTCTATTTGATATTTTTGCTGGTAATTCTCTTGCTTTATTTATATAAAATTAAACCCTCTTCATGACTAATCCTCACAGAGTGAGTGGGGAATAGCCTTTGACTCAGCCTGGGGTTTAATGCTGCGCTTGCCATAGCTAAGATGCATCTTAGCTAAAGCAATGAGATTGCAACTCTGGCATTTTCTGAGGTTACGTTTACTTCCACAACTTATGCAGCCCCTTGTACTCTCACTAATGGGACCTTGCCTTGCTTCAAAACTTTTGCTTGATGATAGGGCAGCCAACCTTATTCCCACAGAACCTCCCTTCCAAAGCTGTTCCAGCATTCACTTAGCATCCTACCCCCATGTCTTTACTTCCCTTCGCATCCCAATTGGTCCACAGCGGTGCAGTCTCCACGGTTCAACACCTGGTTTACAGGGAAAGGTAACTTACTCTTCTGTTCCCCTTACAACCTTCGCACCATTGTGATATTGCTGTACCCCACCTAATGCGGAATTCCTCATCAAGAAAAATTTAAACGCCTTAACTTTGTTAAAAGGTTGTGATAAAAGAGAAGGGTGGTGTAAGAATTTTCAGAGCCTTTACCCTCTTTCTTATGTATATTCTCCTGTTCACACCTTGCCTATAAGTGTTTACATTAAGAGGATTAGGCTCTTATGCAGATAAATCCCTCAGCTACGCTACCAAAATGGCTCATTAAACTTTAGGTAAGGTTCCTATACCACTACTCTTTTCTCCCAAAAAAATCCACAATTTTTAAAACATCACAAATTTCCCATAATTTTCATCCATTTTTATAATGATTTTATAATACAATTTAAGAATTTTGCTTCAAAAACTAATTTCCTGATCCTGACAATTCCAGCTCTCTCTTTTATTTTCATTCTCACAATACTCTTTTTTTGACTTTCCTGTTGCTGATAAAATGCTGGGCTGTAATGGGAGGAGTGCGTAATAATCTAGAAATTTTGAAAAAGTATATGGCCAAATTATGAAGCAGCCAATTATGGAATATCCCATCACCACTCCTAACCTCAATTAACTGTTACCTTTTCACAATTCTGACCTTCTCTTCCAAGTATAAACCATGAATCTGCAACCCAAGAAGATGAAGCATCCAAGAACAGTATGATGATCTTCCAATTCCTTTTCCCTTGTAAAGATCAGCGCCCTCAATTGTAAGAGTACTGGATGTTTTGTTCTTATATTTCCCATTTCATTGATAAAACTCATTATCCTAATATCTATTTAAATTAATAGTTATGTAAAAGCATTTTCTGGCATCATGGCAAGATCACAGCCAACATGCTATTGCTAAGATGGCTTACTTTTGTTAGATAAAGGGCTTTGCTTTTGTATGGATTTGAGATAACAAGCAAGTCACAATTTATACTCCAAAATAAAGCCTCAATAAGTCAACACTTGAGCACTCACAATCAAAACTTTTCTTGAAAGCACTAGTGGAAAGTTTGATCTAGAAGCATTATACGTACATAGATTAATGAAGATGAATTCTAGTATTGCACCTCCACTATTCAAACCTCAAAAGGCGTGGATCCCACCATTACAATTATGAGAATGATTCAAAACAATGGATGGCGTCAACCAAGCAGACAATCCATAAGGAGGTAGAAATCCTGATTGTACTGGACCATGGAGTCCCCTTGGCACCATGTCCCTCCACATCAAGTGATTATTGGCAACTTTTGACTCAATAAAGTAGTCTATTTCACTCCATCTTTTTATTTTTTATCTATCTCACTACTAATTTCTCAGCTTCAAGTTATTCTAAACCTTGGCTAAAGTCAAGAGAACTGTAAAGCTGACATAAGTGGTTCTCACTACAGTGGCTCTGAGTTTCCCAAGTAAAAACTTATATCACAAAGAATGGAGAATATAAGCATTTAAGAAGTCCAACCTGATTATCAGTAAGAAGCGCAGCTCAATGAATTAACACCTTTAAGTTTTAACTCCTCTACAAACTGAAAGCCTATAATTCTAGGACACTTTATTAATTTATTTTATCTTCTTCTGATCATGATCAGTATCAACTCTAATATAATTACTTCAGTAAGATCTTTCAACAAGTATTGAATGCCATCTACTCCATGGAAGGCTGCTTTAGTCAATCTCAGGCCTTTTTGGTTCCTTCCACAATGTGAGATCATACACCAAAGCCCTACTACCCTAAGATAAAATGGATTTGGACACAGAACGCTACTCTATACTTTGACCATCCAGCTATACAACACATTTTAAAAATAGTTGGTTTACATCACCATGAGATAGTTTAACAACTAGGGGTCACTAAAACCCTACACCAAAATAATGTTAATTTCTATGATGCTAACTCCTCCTTCATTCACAACAATCAATGATCCATTGTCAATAAATTTTGGCTGATATATGAGGCTCATAAACTTTTTGTTATACAAGATAATGAAACTTTGGGCTACCTTAAGGACCAGCTTCATCAAAATGTACAACTCCTCAAGTCCACATGGGGCCAATGCCTTAATCAGATTGAGAATATTGTTGAACACTTCAGCAGCATTACCAGGAGTTAACCTCCTGCAATGATGCCCCTGGGACTGAAAGGCCTTAAGGGCCCTTGGAACCAGAAGTTTCAGAAGGCCCTGAAGGGCCAGAAATTTAGAAGGTCCCTGGGTACTCTAGGGATTCTCCAGTTATCTGGTACCTACTCCTGGCAATCCTAAAAACACCTGAGAACAAGACGTTCTAACAGCGCTTAATCTTTTAAAGGAGTCAAATACAAGTTGTGGCTCACGGATGAAAGCTCCAAGTAGATGGAATCTCTCTCAATCCCATAGTCTTAATAAATGCTTTGTTGGACAAAATGACAAATTTCAGCGCATTGCAAGCTCACTAATAACTGCATCAACCAGTTCAAACAACCTGTCACAGGTTCAAAATTTTAATTGAGTAACTTTGAGAGTCAGCTGCACCTCCAACATACCAAAATTCAAGTTCTTAAGGAGCAAGTTGCCCTTAAAGCCTCAATCACCTCTCTAAACCGAAATTGGGATAAAATTTAAGGGGGCCCTAGAAGGAATTTGATAACAATTAGTCTAACAGGCTCCTCGCGGCTATGCGGAAACTGAAATTTCTGAGCCTGCACAATTTCCTGCCATCAAAACTTTTTCCACTACTATTGTGACTAACTTTAAGCCTACTTTTTAGGAGAAATAACAACAAGACAGGTGAGTATTGCAGCTTTCCTTTACATTAATGAGAGCTTATTGGAGGAAGTTGCTGATTACCAGAAGGTGAAGCACATCCACTCCTGCCTGAATAGTATTCCAGGAAATTATGAATCCTCATTTAAAGAAATGTCACACTTGGGAACAAGTCCATATGGCCCTAATACAGGAGTTTGGAAGCTACTGGACCTTGGCCGAAAAGAAGCAGGCGTTCATGGCTATTCAATTATACAAAGAGAAAGTCCTGTGGAGTTCAACAGATAATTCTATGCTCAAGCATAACCTTTGGTAACCAATAATCATATTACACTGGACAACTCCTTAAATTCGGTCATCTCCACGTTAGGATCCTATCCTGAGGTCCAGATGCACATGATTTTCCAGAAGAGCAACTTCACCTGTATCTAGGAAAGTAAGGAAGCACTTAATGAAATTCCTGCCTCTACCTAGCATTCCAGGTCCTCTGCACTTGCCTCTCCCAGATTTCCTCAAGTCCACGTTGTTTAGAACCAGAAACCTCCTCATACATCAATGCTCCTACTGCAATGGATTCCGTCATAGTGTCAAGAACTGTTGAAAAACTCGCAGAGGAGGCGGAAAAAGTGCTTCTATCATGAAGGATGAGGCGCTTCATGCTGAAACCTCAGTTCTTCCTCAATAAAATTTAGTAGATTCTAATGATTTTAATGTTGTCATACCAGAAGAAGGCAATTTGGTACACTTTGATAATAAAAAACCTGATACCGCTTACACTTCATCTAATGAATCTCCTATGTTCCTCACTATGTCCCCTCAGTTCTGGAGCTGAATTACATGCATCCCTGTTCAAGTTCTTAAAGCTTTGCCACGCCATTGTCAACAGTGGTTCCTTAAATGTGATTTCATCTAAATTAATAAAGAGCATTAAAGTATCTCCCAGCTTGCCTCACTACATGGAATATGGCACATCTGGACCAAAATAATCTCATTCCATTGGGGCTTATTCCTCATTGCCCATTTGCTTTTGCAAGCTTTCAGTAAATACTTAATCTGCTGTATTAAACAACCCAATTTACAACCTTCTCCTTGGGACCTAGTTTCTCTGGTACTATTCTGCTGTCATTAACTATAATGAAATATTCTTATCCTTTTTAGGGCATAAGGTCCCATTGCTTTTTGAAATAGCTGTGACACCAAATGAAGATTAAAGCACCGGCTTGCCTGTTGAGAAAGCAAAAGTTGGATCAACAGGCTCAAATAGCATGTAAGGGGTTCTCAAGTATTAAGAACTCTCCTGTGGTAGATAACAAAGAAGACATGCCTACTTATTTGCCTAAGCTAACTACTATACCGCAAATTACCAGGTCATAATTGATACCCAGGTACATATCAATACTTGCTCAGGACAAATTCTGAAAATACAAGGCATATATAATACCAGTCAAAGAGATCATGGCCTTCCAAGGTTTTGAAACCGTCTATGCTGGATCCATATTGCTGATGCTAGTTTCATAGCTCCATGACATAATTGAGGGAACTAATTGCAAGGATAAAGCTGGTCATGAGAACAAAAAGGTCAAATTGAAATGCCTTTCTCACCTCAAACATACCCTGGACCAACACTGAGTGAAGGCGAGATATACCTAAGTTGGTCCTGAGGACGTGCATGATGCTTGACCCTGAATTACAGCAAGGGCATTAAAATGCAATAGCTATATTGCCAATATCGAAAGTTTGATAAAGTCGCTTGGTGAATGGAGTTTCAAAACCTTTATGGTTTTCAGAATTGCAAGATCAAGTTGGCTTTACCTACAATACCTAACTTGAATTCAGTTGATCTTGAGCTATAGTACCCTGTCCAATGGTAGGGTGCGCCTATTTGGTCTCATAGCTTAGCACCATTTCTTAAATTGACATTTTGCCTCCTATAGTTTAAGTATGTCTATATGAGACCAAATTTTCTCGTTGGACAACTTTCTTAATAAAAATTCCCCATTAGTTTACATTTTTAATATGGTTCTTGGGCGAACCTGTGCATGGACCTCCTCAAGGAGGTCTCTAACAACGTTGGCCGTTTTATTCTCACAAAAATATCTACTAAATCTGATGCACCGCTGGGCCGCCCGGGTCCCTTCCATATTGAGGCACCCTAGCACTCCTTCACAGATCTCCTCTTGGCTGTGAACTTCCATTGGGGGTCCTACCAAGTATTTTCATTTATTTGCTTTCAACTACTACATACAAAGTTGTAGACCCTTGCCCTGGGTTCCTTTTTCTCTGGCATCCTTAGTGGTGCCCTGTTTATCTTCTTGCTAATGACTAGTTCCCTAGCGGTGTGGCTGTGCATCTTGCACCACCTCTCTGGGAATGGGAAAGTTAAAGATACTCTCCTTACAGCTGGCTAAAGTCACTGACAAACCTAGGACAGTGGGGCCTAATACTCCGGTGCTTGTTCGTCTCCTTCCTGTAGAAGCTGTCAATGACGTCTGCTGGTTTGGAAGTCTATGAATTTTACTTTAGAAACGCATCATTGGTAGCACTAGTTGAAACCTCTATTGGAAATGAGTTCATCAAAGAACAATAGTGCCAAGTTAAAAATTACTGAAAGTTTACTCTGACCTCTTCTCAACCTCTACATACAATTTCAGGAAAATGAATGCGTTCTACATCACGTTGAGACTGGGGACGCTCGACCCATTTGATATGTCCTTACTGGAAAGTAAGGTTAAAGAGGCCATGTGACTGTTGCTCTCAAGTAGCTACTTGGAGCTGGTCTATTGGCGCCTTACCATATCCCTTAGGCATCACATCTCCTGTTAGTTTAGAAGAAAGATGTCACTCATCATGTAGTGTGGACTATTAAAGACTTAACCCCATTATAAAGAAGGACAGTTACACCTTGCCTCAGATTGACAATTCTCTCCACTTGCTTTTTGTGTCACAATATCTTTACACTATGAATCTTGATAGCAGATGCTGGCAATTAGATCTAGAACCTGATTATTGATTCAAATGCTTGTTCATAGCCAATGAGGATTATTTGAGCCAACGAGGATGCCTCAGGGCCTTTGAAACGCTCCCGCCACTTTCCAACACGCCATGGACGGAATCCTAGGGGACTCCAAGCTATCCTGTGTCCATGTGTACCTCAATGATATTAGTGTCTTCTCACAAAACTTTAACAGCTATGTGGAACATCTCCAGTAAGTCTTTAATAATCTTAGAGAAGCCTCTATAAAGCCCAAGCCCATAAGGAGCTCTTTTTCCAATCTGAAATGGAATTCCTTGGACACAAGGTCTTGAAACATTGAATTCAGCCTATCCCATATAAGTCAAAACCACTAAGTGATGTCACGCCCTCAGATACTTAAGGATATTAAAATATTCCTTAGCATGATAGGTTATTATCATAAGTTCACCACTCTGTTTTATGACTTAATTAAACTTGGTATACCTTCAACAAAAGAATGCAAGTTTCAAGTGACAGCCTGAACAGGAACAGGCGTCTAATGCGTAAGGAATGCTTTTTTAACAAAATTAATTAGTTTATTCACATTGTGGCTAGCCATTTTTACTATTCATTGATGCTAGTGACATCACAGTTGGGGCCATCATAGCTCAGCACAATGGAGATCATGTTATATATCCAGTGACTTAATTTAGCATGACTCTAGGTCATGGTTGAATAGTGACATAATAATTAGGACCAACGTTAAGGACAAAGCAGCATGTCAGGAGGCCAAGAAGGTGAAGTTGGAAGGCCTCCCTGACCTCAAGCATACCATAAGTCAGATCTGGGTCAAGGCTAAGTATGCCCAGGTTGGTCCCAAGGATGCAAAAGAAGTTCAGCCCTGTATAACAGCAGGTATGTTAAGATGAACTAGCTTTACGGTTAACAAAAATGGTTCACTTCAGTTTCTAGGTGAACGGGGACTCAAAATCCGTTCAGTTCTCAAAGTTATGAGCTTGGGTTGGATGCTCCTACAATCAATCACCTGAGTTCAAATGAAAAAATTATAGATTCTGATTATTATTGGCAAACAACCCCAATAAACTTATTACTGTACAGGTTTGGTTCTTGTGCAATTTGTTCACGTTGTATAGTATTTGATATTATTGATTGATAATAGTATGATGACTATTAACCATAGTTGAGTGGAATTCCTAGATCTCGGCTCAAAGCTCAGCCAATATTCCCGCTAAAAATACTTGAGATGTTTTGATATAAGGATTCATTTCCTCTTACCATCCAACCCAATCTTCTCTAAGATTCCCTAGTGACAGTTTCTTTGGTCCAACACACAGTCAGCAACAATCCCCAATTGTTTTTCTTCTTCTCTAGATCCCCGCCCAGAGCTTTACTCTTTTCTTTAAAAGAGTCTCCCAATTATTGCACACAGCAATAATATCCTTGAGGAGAAGAGAAAAATTGAAAGCTGATAAAGTTTTCTACTTAACTATATACTGGATGAAAACTATACACCTCTGGTTTTACTAAAACCTGGTTTTTTATTATGAGTAGTTTCTAGAAAAATTTATTGTGGGGATTTGGTCGTCTAACCCTTGGTTGCCACCTCTTTGATGAAACAGCAGCCGTTGCCATTGAATCACCCATCATTGTCTCAGCAGCAATGATCTTTCCTATCCTGGCTAGGATTCTGTCATTGGACATTCTCAATACCTAAAAGGAAAGAGTTGTAAAACGTATCCCTAACGTTTTCCTCTCAATCTAAAAAAAACCATATTTAGCTATTAAACTGCTTAAATAATGGGACTTATTACCTATTGAAACAGGTCTTGAACCAACTGATTGATTCACTAGTTGCAGGTGGCATCACTCACCTCACAACTTAATACTTATATTCCCATTCAGTTGGTGATAAAACCTGGCCGATCCCATTTGTTACACCTGATAGTTAATCACTATCAGATGCCCCTATTTCATCAGCAACTCCGCCCAACAAGATCTTAAGTATTCGTCCAGATCGATCTCCAACAGATACAACAAGGCAAATATCCTAAAATCCCCTGAACATAGTTACTCTGAAATCTGGGTCAAACAATTTCCAATTCACCTCGCCTTAGGGAATTATCCCCTAGCGATTTCTGGTAATCTAGCAGGGTGGGAATATGGGCAAAAATCCCAACACCCCCCCTCTTGACTAGATTTCCAGCGAGAAAAGGACAGGGGCATGAGAACACTGCTTTGGACACTCATTCAAATACTTCTTTTGCTCAAGTGGAGTACAATTGTCAATACTCAATGCTGCTCAGGATGACCTTCAGCATGCAGCTCTCTTCCTCTTCCTCCTTGCTACCGCCTACTCAGAGTGCAGTCCTCATGATCTTATGACATGCCAGGTTGATTAATTTACTCACGATGATATTAGTCCCAAAATCCAGTTTTCCCCCGTCAGGGCATATGACCCACTGTCATATTCAGGATTCTTGGTCCAACATCCTCAATTTCCTGATTTTCTACTCATCCTAGACAGGAGACACTTGCCTCGATGTTCATTTTGTGGCTCAATAAAGAATACTTATTTATGTTCGCCCTTGTTATTTTTCTCTCATAACCTCTTGTCTCAAGTCATACTTAATTCTTCTCTTGGAGAGCTTATCCCATTAATTTTGAGAGTAATTTCTCTGAAACTGGAGCTTAATGGATTGTAGAGTGCATAATGTCAACTTCAATATAAGTCTGACATCCCACCTCTTGTCCAGCTCATATTTCAAATTCTGAGTTGTGGTACCAACATTTACTAAACAGTTTGTCTGATCAAGATCTTTGGCCTTTCAGCAGATGAGTCAGGATGAACATCGGAACCTCTTCTATGGTCCTTCCAGGACTCATACACCTAGTCTGGCGCCCATGGCTAGCCCTTCCTTGGAACCATTGGAAATGGTAACCACCCTTCAGAAACCAGGTTTGCAATCATTTCAAATAACTCTCACCTGATTCTTTCTCTGTCATCAATTCCAGAGTTGAATTTTGAAACTCACCTGGATTTGGCTCTTTTCACAGATGTGCCAAACATCATCATGGATAATCCTGATTTTATGTCCTTCGCTCATGATTGCTCATTTCTTGCCAGGTAAGACTTACTTTTTGAGTTCCTCTTCTGACTTGGACAATACTACAAACCCACTGTCTTGGCTGCCGAGCTCACCATTGGTAACAAAATTCATTTTGAACTTCCCTATGCCAAACTATGGGCCCAAGTCACTGAGGCTTTATCCCTAGTGCTGAATCCCTCCAATCTTGAGAACATCCTAGATTGGGATATCGCTGCTTATGCTCTTCGCTTTGCCAGCCAAGTTCTTCGAAGTTGGACCATGAAGCTTCCAGCCTCTCCCAGGTTTCATAATTCCTTCAGCTTCAGCTTATGAGAAGCCTGTAGTTGCCACTTTCAGGATGACATTCGCTCCCTGCACAACTATCTCATCTCCAGAGCTTCCCATTGGTATCTTCTGCTGATGGCTTTAGTAGGGGGCATGATTCAGCAACTACCATCAAACATCCCTTGTTTGCTCCAGGCCCATATGTCTGGAGTTCTTGAAGAAGCCCGTTGCCAGGTGCTCAAGGTTAATCTTCCAGCTCCTGTACCATATCAGGATTACTCAGGGTTATTCGCTGACTGCCTCTTTCTATAATGTTGCTTCCCTCCCCACTATGGGGTTTCACAATCTGCTTCTTCTGACATTTCAATTTCCCTTCCCCTAGTTGCTTTATCATAGGGATCTGCGTCTGCTCAAAGAACTTGGCTTTGTGTAGGTCTAGCCCTCACAAGCATCCAATCTCACATCAATTTTGATGGGCTATTCATTCCTACTGCGATCCATCCTCCCTCAACCAAGAGGTGACATAGGCGGAATCATTCCCATATCAAGGATAATAAATAAAAATAAAAATTATAAAAATATATCAGCTTTTTATATGCACTTTAAAAGTATATTTTCCCATAAATTTTTCATTTTTTTATTTTTTTTCATTTTTCCATGGGACTTGACCTTATTTTAGCTCAGCGGTCCATCTTTCTTTATTTATTTCCCCAAACTGGGTCCTAGGTACTTAAACCTACTAGTTTTTATGGTTTAGAGGTCCTTTTTTCGAACTTAATCATCTAGATTGGTTCAGAGGTGCTTTTTCAGACTTGACCTAATCATCAGGACATGACCAACTTAATGGCTCACTGGTCCTTTGGGAACTCTTTTGTTTTTTTTCATTGATCCATCACTTTAAAAAATTAGCATGGACTCAAATTACAACTCTTCCATCCAAGAGATTCTTGAAGGAGTAGGCATCAGTCGCCATCTTAGCAATAATTTTAAATGGACCCAACCACAACGCATCCTGTTTGTTTCTACTTCTGAAACCATGCATACTATAATAGGCAACTCTTTCGCCTACAATGTTCTGCTAAGGCCGGTCAGTTCTTATTGTCCATCAATTTCACCTGTATCCTTTTCTTTAATGTAGTATTGAATGCTTGCAATTGGATTTCAATCAGGATAATAATCAGTCAGATCAAGTACTGTTTGGCACTCATCCCCAATGTTGGTTCCTCCACCAAATAAAAAACTGATGGCAACGCGGCTTTCTCCCATATAGCAACTCAAATGGTGTTTTCTCATCACCGTATAATGACTGATATTGTAGGCAAACGTCACCAAACTCAGGTACGTTCCCCATGCAGAAGTTCTTACTGCGACCAGCTTCCTCAGCATCATAGCCAGCATTCCATTCACTCGTTCTACCAGTCCATTTTTCTCCAGCTGTTAGGGTACAGACACAACTCCTTTGATCCCCATTATCTCATTCAGTCGCAGGATCACATGAGACGTGAAGTTTGTCCCATTATCACTAAGAAGAACCTCAAGGCATCAATGTTGATATACTACGAGATCCAGGGTGAACTTTGCGGTGCTGGTAGCGTCTACATTTTCCAGGGCCTTTGTCTCAACCCATCTCATCAAATGGTTGATAACAAACATTATGTACTTGACTCCCCCTGTGCTCATCTGCGGTCCATTACATCAATGGACACCATATGCTAGGCAAATCCAGGGCGGACCAGTCAGTATCCAGTTGTATTATTATGTGGCTTGTGCAGCTGGCACTTCACGCAACAAGCTAGATAGTCAGCAACATCATAATTGATTGACTCCCATTAGTAGTACTTGTGAATATGATTGGTTGTTTTCCTCAGGCCTCCATTCCTGACAACCTTAAGAGCAGCTTAAACAATAGCTGCTCTTTCTGACAGCTTTGGGAATAGTTAAAACTTCCCATTAATCGTCTTAAACACTTGTCCATTTATGGTCTCAGTGTTTTCCATTGCTTTTTGAAGTGCACCTTGGATTTCTTGGGGATCGTTCCCAATTTCTACATCAGCCATTCTCTAGAATAACTCATCCACCCGCGGGTATACCATTTGGACCATTGGTAACCGCAATAAGCCATCCACATTCTGGTGAGAAGCCCCCACTTGGTAGACAATCTCATAATTGTAGGCCTTTAGATTAAGTGCCCATCGGGCTAGTCATCCTTCTTGTTCTCTCAAATTGTGGAGCCAATGCAACAAGGTGTGGTCCGTCACCACTTTAAAGTGCATTCCAAGGATGTACACCCAAAACTGCTTTCAGGCGTAAATGACCACAAGGCATTCATGCTCAGTTACAGTGTAGTTCCTCTCAGCGGCTGAGAGTGTCCAGCTCACATATGCCACCAGATGTTTGTCCCCAAGTTCGTCTACTTGGCTTAAATTGGCGCCAATCGCCATTAACAAAGCATCGGTTTGTATAATAAACTTGCAATTGAAACTTGGATATTTCAAAATTAGAGATTCTATTAAATACCGGCATAGCTCATCAAAGATTTCCTGGGCCTCTTAACTCCATATGAATCCTTTTTTCAGATCCTTTAACAGATGGAATAAGGACTCAGCTATTTGGACAAAGTCCCAAATAAATCTTCTGTAGTATCTGAACATCCCAAGGAACACTTGGATGTCTCGGACACTCTTTAGCACAGCCATCCATTATATGGCTTTTATCTTCTGGGCTTGCAGATGCAATCCACTAGAGTTCATCACAAATCCCAGATATTCCAACTTTTTTTCTAGAAGTGACACTTACTCAGCTTAATCTTCAGGTTAGCCATAGACAGTCTCTTTGTTACTTCTTACAAGTGGTGTAGATGATCAGTAAACATTCTACTGGACACATTGATATCATCCAAGTATACCAGGATGGACGACAACTTCAAGTCACTCAGTATAGTGTCCATGGCCCTCTGGAACGTTGCAGGCACATTGCATAGACCCTGGGGAATCCTCATCAGTTGGTATAGCCCTTGCGTGGTAATAATCACGCATATTTCTTGGTCTACTTATGGCAAAGCGATATGCAATTTCCCAAGATCGGATCCATCATAGAGAAATACTTTGCTTCTCCCAATCAATCTAGCACATTGTCAATTCTTGGTAGGGGATACAAATCTTTCTTCTTCATCTTATTCAGCTTTTGGTAGTCAATCACCATCCAATTGGAGCCATACTTTTATTCAAAATTAGAATTGGACTCGCCCAGGGACTCTACAATGGAACTAGAAGCCCATGCTTCACTAGTTTTCTGATTTCAGCTTCCACTACTGCTTCAGTGCTTTTCAAAAATCAAATTGGTCTCATCCTAATTGGCAAATTTTCCGTGGTGTCAATCTTGTGGATCACATCTCTCATGCATCCCAAATTGTGGTCGTCCTGAGCAAATACTTCCTGATACTTTTCAAACAATTTAAGCAACTCCTCTTGCCGGCCTTCCTTCAGATCAGCGAGTTGCTCTCTATCAACTAATAGGTTGATACTCTCAGTTACCCCATCCAGTAATCCCATCTCATTGAGAGTCCCAAAATTGTGGAATCTCCTCAATTCGGCCATTGGGATTTCTCATCACTTCCTAGGTCCAAAACTCATAGACCATAAAATTCGATATTTTATATCTTTTATATATATCTTTTGTATTTTTCTTTTGCAATGGGACTTGCAACCTACAAAAAGGTTCAGAGGTCCTTCTTTTCCCCTTCATATAAACTGGATCCTAGGTAACTCTGACCTACCAGTAACCATGGTTCAAAATCTAATCCTCTTAAGATTTAACCATATATTTGGTTCAGTGGCCCTCTTCAAGGGCTTGACCAAAATCTCAGGACATAACCATTTAATGGTTCAAAGGTCCGCTAGGAACATTGCAACTATAATCTCTAAGGCTCAATATTTCTGATTAGTATTGACCTTCTTCACTATATGACCAGCAGTGCTGTTTCTTCATGTATAAGCTACACTTGCCAACTTTTGGCAGTACTATTTAATATATTAGGCCTTTATTCCCGACTGGTTACTCGTCCAACAGGTCCTGATTTCATCTCATATTTTGGCAACTGATGCTTTGGATCCTCATATCTCATTATCCAACAGTTCCATCTGATTGTTCAAATCATTTTTTCCTGAAAATAATTTTCAGCCTTTGTGGCCATCCTTAATTACACAGGTCGTTCTGTCCTCATTAGCTTCATCCAATTTCTCATGAATTGATGAGCTCTTCTCCAGCAACTTCTGATCATTTTTTTAGTGTTATTGAGTCAAATGATTCTCTCCACTACCTTGGATAATCATTTCCTCTTTTGACTTCTTATCTTCATTGGTATGGCAATCTAATACTCTTACTTGATTGCCTCCAATTTTATCCAATGCCTTATCTAAACACTCACTCCTCAGGACTATTTTCAGCGGACATCATTTTAACCTAATTTGATCCTGCAGATCCTTGGGACTATTTCCAGTGGACCCAATTTCAAACTCGAGTTGGCCCTGCTGATCATCTTCATCTCAAGTAGATGTCCGGTGGAACAGGTTTTCATGCACTAGATAGTTCCACATCTAGGCTGTAAGTCCTTTTCCCGTCTCTTGAGTATCTTCAATTTGCTTCACTTGAAGCTCCACTTCTGAGCTGGGTGAACGCCACTGAACGTTATCCACTTCACGTTATATCTTCATTAATGCTACTTTCCCTAGTAACATATTGCAAGAATTAGAAACATCTTCATAGGACATCATTTTCTAAGTTCTTCTACTCAATTACACCTCTGTAGTGAGCACCAAAATGTAAAAATTTAAAGGTTCTGGTTATTATCTGCAAAAAACCCCAATAAACTTATTACTGCACAGGTTTGGTTCTTGTGCAATTTTTCCACGTTGTACAGTACTTGATATTATTTATTGATAATAGTATGACGACTAATATCTATAGTTGAGTGGAATTCGTAAATCATGGCCCAACGCTCAGCTAATAATCCCGCTCAAAATACTTGAGATGTTTTGATATAAGGATTCATTTCCTCTTACCATCCAACCCAATCTTCTCTGAGATTCCCTGGTGACAGTTTCTTTGGTCCAACACAAAGTCAGCAGCAATCCAATTGTTTCTCCTTCTTCTCTAAATCTCCGCCCAGAGCTTTACTCTTTACTTTAAAAGAGTCTCCCAATTATTGCACACAGCAATAATATCCTTGAGGAGAAGAGAAAAATTGAAAGCTGATAAAGTTTTCTACTTAATTTATATACTGGATGAAAACTATATACCTCTGGTTTTACTATAACCTGGTTTATTATTATGAGTAGTTTCTAGAGAATTTATTGTGGGGATTTGGTCGTCTAACACTTGGTTGCCACCTCTTTGATGAAACAGCAGCCGTTGCCATTGAATCACCCATCATTGTCTCAGCAGCAATGGTCTTCCCTATCCTGGCTAGGATTCTGTCATTGAACATTCTCAATACCTAACAGGAAAGAGTTGGAAAACGTGTCCTAACTTTTTCCTCTCGATCCAAGCAAACCAATCATATTTGACTAACGACCTGCTTAGGTAATGGGACTTATTAACCATTAAGGCAGGTCATAAACCAGCTTATTGATTTGCTAGTTGCAGGAGGCACCACTCGCCTCGCAATTTACTACTTACATTTAAATTACTCAGTGATGAAACCAGACCAATCCCAGTTGGTACACCTGATAGTTAATCACTGTCAGATACCCCTATTTCGTCAGCAACTCCACCCAATGAGATCTTAGGCACTTTTCCAGATTGATCCCTGATAGATATGACCAGGCGAATATCCTAAAATCTCCCAAACATAGTTACTCTGAAATCTGGGTCAACCATTTTCCAATCTACATCGCCTTAGGGAATTATCCCCTAGAGATTCCCAGTAATTTAGCAGGCTGGAAATATGGCAAACTCCCAACATCGGTCAATTACCAAGTACAGTTTATTTCAAATGGAAGCATGCGCCTATTGGTGCGCCTCAGCTTAGACCTGCTTCCTTCAATTGATTGTTTTTCTGAAATCCTTTTAATTTTCAAGTTGAGATTAATCTATCCCACTGATCGACTTCCCTTAGAATAAACCCCCTCACTAGTACACCGTTTTTTATACTTATGCTATCTTGGTCTATCCTGTGCGCAGACCTCTTCATGGAGGTCTCATGTAACATTGACCATTTAATTATAACTACAACAAATCTATCAGCCTATGCACCGTTGGGTCTCCCATGTTCCCTCCAACCTAGGGTGCCTATACCCTAACACTCCAAGCACCGCATATTTACATTTTGGTTATTTCCTATAATGATAGCCATATTCGCCTTATGCTATTATAGCTCAAGCATTCTCTTCTGGGTTCTAGTAACTTTAATACTTGAGACTAGTTTCCTGGCGTTGGCCCTGTGCACTGTGCACTCCCACGCTGGAAACAGGAGAGTTATAGACACTCTCCTTACACTCTAAGCAAGACCAAACAAAATTATAGCGTTATCAAGTGCAAGTTCCTGGCTGTGCTTTTAATGATCAGGTATTTCAGAACTATCTATGCAGCAATCATTTCACCATCATCACTGACAATTCATCACTCAGATGGCTGCAGCAGATGAAGGACCAAAATGGGCAGTTAGAAATTGGACATTAAGGCTGTAGAATTACAATTTTATTATTGTTAATTGTGCAGGAGTGATTCAACTGATTGATGATGGTCTTTTTTTATAGGCTTCTACTAGCTGTCTTAGCCTTCAAAAAGAGTGGCTGTACAATATAATAAGCTGTCTTGAGCAATAAGAGTTGGGAATTTATGAGGTATAAACCGAGTTATTAAAATGACCCAAGACACTCAAATCGGAGAGGGAATGCTTTATAAAATCAAAGAGATGGCTCCCTTATATCTGTCCTTCTTACTAAACTGATGTTATTCTTAAAGGACACATGATCATGGGAATGGGGCAGTGGAAGACTTAGAAATGGCTAAAGAAGCAAAGCTTTTAGGAAAGATGGTTGAGACCATACAGGAAGTTCTAGAGAGCTGTATGACTTTTCAAACCCTGGATTTGGCTTGTCCTCTAACCAACATTCAGTCATGGCTATGTCAAAATCCTTTAATGTTATTAGCATCAATGTGGTGGGCCTCTGCCCACTGGGTGCATGACCATAAATATATCCTATTAGCTGTGGATCATTTTACAAATGGATCAAAACAATCTACATTATTACCAACATGAAAGCTGTGGCCCTATTCCTTATCAAATCCATTTTCATTCAGAACAGATGCCCTAAGACTCTACTTTTAGACAATCTGAAAAATTTACCTCACAGTTAATCCAAGGTTTGTACTTTGTTTTTAAACTAACTAAAGGTCCATCACCAATAATCACTCAACCAATGTGGTGGTGGAACGTTCTAATATAACGCTTGTTTCTATTTTGCTGAGGTGGTCACCCCAATTCTACGCATTGGAACCACTATCTATCCATCTCTTTACTCGCTTACACTATAAGCCGCCATTAAATAATCAAGATGTCCTCCTTTGAAGTTCTATAAGGGCACACCCCTTAACTACCAAAAAGAATTTAGACCCTACTTAATACCACTGTGCCTGAGAACTAGGATTTGACCATGTGGGCCTTAGCCAATGATATTGTGCAGCTTTAAGTCCTCGCCACTCAGGGAATTGCACCACTACATAAAGGGAGACATCCCAATTTAATGTTGGCTGACCCTACTTACCAATTTTTTAATCAATTGACCTAGTTCTTTTTTACCACCATCAACCTGGAGTTCTACAGAATAAGCTCAAGATTCTCTGGTCCAGACCTTACAAGTTCTTCATAAGGTAAACTATGAATACTCTATTACTAGCGTCAATTAGTAGACAATGTTAAACTAATTGAATATCTGATTCATATGGCCCTATACCCTCTCCAACATGATCTTGAGGGGGGCGTTGTCAGGATTTAAGATAGCAAGTGAGTCAAGACCCTAATCCTGAATTAATCCTCAATAAGTTGACTCTTGAGTCCTTATAATTAAAAACCTGTACTTTAAAGCACCAATGAGAATTTAATTAGGAATCATCATGCACACATGAATCAATGGAGATGCCTTCTTGAATTGCATCTCCACATCCCAAACCTTTAAAGCATGGCTTCCACCATTGTGGCTACAAGGATGATGCAGACCAATGAGGGCATCAATTAGGTGCCAGATCTGGAATGAGGCTAAAAATTTCATCATATGGGGCCATGGAACTCCCCTTGACACCAAGTCCCCACACACCCTATAAGTATAGACACCTTCTAACACAATAAAGTAGTCTATTTCACCCCATATTTTCGTCTTCATTCACCTCTATAATAATTTCACATCATTGAGCACATTTCAAACCTTGGATACAGTCAAGAGAACTGTAACGCCAGTAGGGATCATGATCCTTGTTGCATAGTAGCAGGTGGTTCCATGGGAGCTGTGTAGAGCAATCTAATGATTTTGGGCTCCCCTGTGCCTAACACTTGGCTCAACTGCTAACTACCCCAGCTTGGGGTAGCGGCAAACCACCCCTAATATTTTCTGCACTTCCAGAAACCATGTTTAGACTAATTGACTAGTCCTACTAGTAAAAACTGTCATTATGCCCCTCAGAAGACCTAGCACTCAACCTTGAATACGCCCCCCAGAGTCTCTCACAACCTCATATTTTCCCTTATTCTAGCATCTAATTTTGCCTCCAAATCGACTATGGACAACTATTTTCATATGCTGACAAGGCAATAAATCGACATTGACACTGCCAAAATTGCGCTGGTAAGCTTCATCAACCTCTGCCTTTTAAGGGCTATTTTAACGTTGGTCCACCCCTGAAAAGGATGCTTCTGCAGTGGTAAAAACAAATTAAAATAGTAAACACTCTTTTTCCCACAAATCAACCTCGCCTTCCTACCAACAATACACTGTTGGTGAAATTTTCTAACCTCTCATCTCACCTCCATCCTGAGATGTTGAATGAGGAGTTGATTTTGGGGCTCTCAGTCAATAACTTGAACCTAATTCTCCATTTCACTGTCACAGTGGTGCTGAGCGATTCATAGCTCCCATTATACCACTAAAGCACCCTTTAAATGTAATTACTGTTAAAAAATATTCCTGCAGTCCCACATTTCATTAACACATGACCAATTTTTCTGGGCAAGTGTTGATATTGGACGCCAAATATGGCCTATCTGTTTCATGTTAGATCACTTTAAGTATTGTCAGCGTTCTGCCACAAATTCTTCTGACACCAATCAGAATGATGAAACTACTCAGGCAGAATATATCTGGGGTACCTTGCTGCCTGTAACCTCTCCTCCTGTTCAGTTGTCAGGCTAGCACACCAAAAGCCCTTCTTCACCATCCATAACCAGCCTCAGCCATCAGTTCAACATACAACCAATCATACTCAGGCTTTATTCTGTTTGCTCGCACTTTCACCTCATTTACCCACTAAATCTCAGTCATTTAAATTTGAATTTATCGCGGGGAAGGCCGACCATGGGACGGACACTTCTGAATATGACTCAGATGAGACAAAACTTAGTACCAGGGGAGGCACCCCAGAGAAGCGATGCTATCTCTTGTTGCCAGCGGGAATGCCACTTATGGGAAGGGGGAGGGAACGTGTGTAGGGGACGTAGCCACTATTGAGCACGTGTGGAGGAAGGGGTCTGATTTGATGAACCAGACTGGGAACCAGGAGGAGACCAGCTGTCGGTGACGTGGTGGGAGATATCTAAACATTTACGCTTGAAAGTGATCCACCAAATGAGACCGGAATCTGTGGACAGCTTCAGGGAGGGTGGGGATGGATCCGGCGATGGCATCCAAGACAATCGTGTGGATAGTCCACATGGCGATTGCAACCACCAAGGCACGGAGGGAGGGTGGGAGGGGGAGGCCATTAATGAAGAAAACATATCTCTTGACAGACTGAAGGGATGTGTTTGATCCTGGCCTAGCAGACGTTGGACTTCGCGCCATATTACTTTAGAGGTGGGGCACTTCTCCAGGCGGTGAAACAGCGTTCCATACTGGCCACACACGACACAGGATGAGTGTAAAGCATTAGAGCGCTCAGCTGTACGATACACCCGCCTCAGGCAGTGCCACACATGGGAGCGGACTTGAGGCTGCAACAGAGGATGGTGTGCATATTTCCAGATAGTCTTTTGGGTCTCAGTGGAATAAGGGATGTCCATCATGTCCAGGTAGTCCACCCTGGATAGGACTTGGGGTCGAATGGGGATCACGCCATCATGGCTGGGTAGCCCCTGTACCTCTTGTGTGAACTGAGGAGAGGGGCGGCCTCTTCAGGTTGTATGTCCACTAATACAAATTCTCCACTCTGCGCTTCGCATGGAGAGTAGGATTCGTTTGTAGTGGGTTTTGGTCCCGTGAGGACCTGTGGCTGATGTGTGTGATGCGAGGTATTTCATCAGGGAGTGGGGGTTTGATGGATTGTTGAGGCCCAAGGCTCGGGAGAAGTTGGAGCGGGCCGCGCGGGACCAGTGTTGGGATGGGAGTGTAGGAGCAGTGACGGCCGCAATTCAGGTGCCCAGGATCTTGGCGGCATGGGCTTTGAAGTCAAGTAGACCCATGCCACCATGATGATGAGGGCCAAACATGACCTCTAGACGTACTGGTGGAGGGCGGCCTGACCAAAGACAACCTTGTAGCAAAGCATACAGGGATTTGAAGAAGCTTGGGGAGAATGGGATGGTGTGGGCTCCGAACCAGACTTTGGATAGGAGCATGGAGTTGGCAAGAACAACCCTGCCAGTGAGGGTAGTAGGGTGGGCTCTGAGAGAGGCGATTTGCTTCGTCACGTTGTCCAGTATATGGCACTCCATTACTGCTGACGCGTATCCACCTGCCTCCAACCATACGCCCAGATGGCGTACCGGTCCTATGGTAGGTCGTGGCACAAAGGGAAGCACCAGTGGAGCGGTGTGTTTTGAGTTAGTAAGGCGTGGACGTGGGCGAGCAGATGGGCTGGGTTGGGAACTACTTGCTGGGGCCCAGCAGTTCTGAAACCGACCAAGGAGGATGATTTCGGTTTTGGAGGCGTTCAGTGCCACGTTGCTTACCCGGGAATATTCCTGGATGAGGGCTTCAAGCGCACGTGCATCTTTGTTATTAAACACCCCCACCACGCAATCATCTGCAAATGCCATCATCTTGACTGGGGTTTGGCCTGGCACATGGACCCCAGTGAGTTGGGCATTCACATTTCGCAGTAGTGGGTCAAGGCTGAAGTTGTATAAGAGTGGGCTCAGGGGTCCCCTTGTCGCAGGCCCCTTTGAGGATGGACTACTTCCGTTAGAAAACTTGGGCCACGCACTGCCATTGTTGCAGATTCCGTGAGCAGCATCACCCAGTTAATGAAGCGGGGAGGTAGGCGGTTTTGTTGGAGGCAGGCCCTAAGGTATTCCCAGTTTACTCTATCATAGGCCTTTTGTTGGTCCAAGAATACAAGTGCCCCAGAGGCTGTGGACTGACACACATTAGCCACAGAGTGCACGTTATCCCAAATTGACCTTCTGGGGATGAAACCGAATTGTTCTGGGGAGATGGTGGCAGATGCTACAGTCCCTAAACGGTTAGCCATGATTTTTGTTAAAATTTTGGTGTCTGTGTTTGTTAGAGAAATGAGGCGCCAGTTGGCTAAGTCTAGCCTATCCCCTTTCTTGAAGAGTGTGACTGTAAAAGCCTCATGTCCTCCTGGTAGGAGGCGCGTTTCCAACAGGCTTTGGTTGAGTGAGGCTAGCAGCAATGGGGATATATATTTAAAATATTTTTTGTAGAACTCATATGGAATGCCATCTGGGCCTGGGCATTTTCAGTTTGGCGCACCGTGAATGGTAGTCCATAATTCATTCGGAGTAATTAAATTCATTATTTCTGGGTATCAGAAAACGGTGCAGATATGAGCTTGGTCAAGAAATTCCGCCATTTTGGCTGGCTGAATTGGTTCAGCTCGGTATAACTCAGAGTAATATCTTTGCATTTCAATTGCCACTTCAGCCGGTGTGTCCACAATAGAATTATCTGATCTTCGCACCTGTGTGCAGGCCACGCTCTGGCATGGTGCAAAATTTTTTGAAGAAGTATGCAGTGCACTTGTCACCTTTAGTGATGCGTGTGGCCCTGTATTGGACACAAACCTGATGTTTGTGTTGCCTTTCAAGTGCGTTGAGGTGGGCGGCTGCCTCCGCCCACTTCTGGCCCCATGCAGGGCTATATCCTGAGGCTGGAATGTTGGACTCCAAGTGGGCCAATTCCGCCAGCGCATGCAATATAACCACCGATGTGGCTCGTGAGCGTCTGGATGAGAGATGGTGATAGTGGCGGATGGTGTCTTCTTTGAAAGTTGCCTATGTGGAAATGGGGTCCGCGCAAAATGGTGCAACAAACGATTTTGCCAAAGTTGCCTCTTCCACCCATGTGGAAAATCCTGGCGACGCGAGCTCTGGGGGGCAGATTTTGCACCAATGTGGGGCCTTTGCAACTGTGACGGGTAAGTGGTATGTTATTGAGACCAGTCGGTGGTCAGAAAATTCAATTTTCGTTGTTTTGAAGTGGGAGATGTGGAGTTGGAATTTCGCCGGTGCTAGAATAAGGTCAATGTGGGTCATGGACCTTAATTGGCCATTGTGGATGTGGGGATGCATCATGTTTTCGAGCAGTGGGGCATGTTGCAGCAGAGCATCCATTAACCCAAGGGTGGCTTTTAGAACACGTAGTTCTATGTGACCCTGTGGGGCGTGGGGTGAGGGTGGCCACCGGTCCATTGGTGAGGTTAGCCAACAGTTCATGTCACCAATTAGGAAAGAATTGGGGGGTAGCGGGAGGGATTTGACCAATGAGAAAAATTCCTGACGCTCATGTGCACCGTTTGGGGCGTAAATGTTGATGATTGTGTGTGCAACATCGGCCCATGAGAAGGTGACAACGAGCACTCGGCCATTTAGGAATGTTTCTGAAGATGTAAATTTGAAAAAATTGTTTTTCCGAATTAGCACCCCACAGTGCTTTGACCAAAAGGATAGGGATGGTAGGAGCATTGTTTTCCAAGCTTCCTCAGAACCTTGTGGACAGTGGGACTCCTGGATGGCCAGGATATCCACGGGTAAATTGTTTTGTAAAAAACTCAGTTTCCTAGCCTGGGACGGGGAGGCCTTGAGTCCGGCGATATTTAACATCCCTATGGTGAAGGTTTCCCCCATCGCACCTTAGGTGCGATGGGGTGGGCCCCAGGCCCACCTGCCTCTTCCAGGTCCCCACAGGCTTTCACAGCAGTGTGGGTATTAGCAGCAATGCTATCGGGGTTTTTGTTAATTTTTGTGGAAAGAGTTGCATTGGCTTTGGCCTTCACTTTTTGTTTTCCTGACGTCAAACAAATTTTTTGTGGTGCGGATAAGTTTGGTGCACCGTCAAGTGGGGCAAAAAATTTTTTTCAGTTGGGATAGGTCCCAAGTCAGTTTTGACCAGGGCTTGGGTGCAGCGATTGGGTGAGATTGAATCTCCCATTGGATCCTCAGATTGAGTGGCCCATTTGGCATGGGCCTCCCAATCTGATTGGGTGATGGATTCCTGAGTTGCTTCTGCCGCGAAGGTCTCCATGTCCTCCTGGCATTGTGAGTGTGGGATGGTGGTGGTAGCCTTGGCCGCTTCCTTGGCCGCGGTCCTATGGGCCTGCTTGGCCTTCTTCTGCTCCTGTGGGGAGATGGGCTTTACCAATAGGCAGCAGCCTTGTGCTCCCCACAGGAAAGCCTCCTTGGTGCTTGTGGTTGGTTTGTAGTGCGCCTCTCCGCTGGCCATGGCCGCCGAGGGGTGCTCTTGGAATGTGACGCCCTCTTTGATGGGGCATGTGTGCGCCTTATGGCTGAACGCGTCACAGTGGGTGCAAATGGGGGGCGCGCTGTCCACGGTTACCCAGAATGGGTGGGTGGTGTGCCCTGCAATGTCAATAAAGGTGGAGTGCGGGATCTGGGTTAGGTCCTTTGTGATCTCCTTGGTTGGGGTCAGAACTGCGATGGCTTTACTGGTGCACAGGTGTGGCATCAGCGTGAAACATTGCATTTCAAAAGATTGTATTTTGCCATATATGGCGAGACCATCTTTCAGGTGCTGCTCCAAAATGTCACGTTTTACCGTAGTAGGCAAAAAGTCAAACGTGAGGAAAATTTGGTTTGATTTTGTCCATCTTGTGCGTTTAGTTTTAATGACCCATTGCCCTTCGGGGAGGTCGACCACTATGCGCACCGCTGCAGCCTCGTCTGCTGCTATTTTGCTTTCAAAACCTAGGTCCAGCCAACCACGTGACATGGAGTGAGGTGCAACGTACACTGCGGTCAGGAAAATTTTGTGTACATCTTAACAAAATTTATCCCATAGGGCCATTTTTTGGATGTCCAGATACACACGGACTCCAAATTCCACCAATGAAAGTGGCTGGGAATGTGGCGTGTTGATGTACTGGTTGCATCGTGCTTGCCATGCGAGTATCTCTAGGGAAATTGTGACCGCCAGTTTTTTTAGATTTTTTTCTATACCACTGGACTCTCCAGGGCGTTTTTGAATGTTAGAGGCCGCGGGCCTTCCGCCTGCTCCTCTTGCCTTTCTTGCCCAACTGCTCCCAGACATGGGTGCAGACTAATCCCCTCTATGAGATTATCAAACTAGATTTAGTCTTGAAGTGAATGGGTTGCAAAAGTGTTTGCAACGAGAAAGAAAAAGTGTAATCTCAGTCATTTAAAGATATTCCAATAATTTAAATAAAATCCCTGGGTTTTATTGGCAACGGTTTCTTAATTGGGTGATCCCATTGAACTTCCTGAAATCATCATCAATTGCTTTGAAATTTTGATTAGGATGTTAAATTCTTTTCTTGATTTTATGTACCCAAACAAACGCTATATCATTAAAATATGACCATCAGCTTGTTATTGATGCAGCTGCCTTGACCAACTGTTGTCCTCTCTACAAAACTGCAGCTAGGTCAGTTTCATCGCTTGCAGAGGGTATCCTTCCTCATGATGTCCCAGATATTCTTATCGTTGTAGGTAAGCATGCCCTCTCCATTTACAAAAATTAGCCAAAGACTCAATCTTGTATGTCAGGGTAGTGGCAAAGGACCCTTAAAGCCAAAATCAATTATACCAACATTTTCATCTTCATTAAGCTCCCTGATGTCCATATTTAAGCAGAACACAATCTTGCCTCACTTTGGTGCCTTTGTATAGGCGAAAAGTCTCTACTATAATCTTTTTTGATAGTTATGGAATCTCATCTGGCTGATGGACACACACCATTGCTTTCCGCTTAATGCTACTCTTTTCTCCATGATGACAGAGTTATGAAAGCACCCCCTGATTCTTCCTCCCCTACACCATGGCTGGCTAGTAGTTTGCCATTTACAGCCTGGTTGTTTTATTATTTTTCTAGCTTTGTGCCAATTTTCTTTCTTGAGCATATTAACCAAATTTCTTTTTATTAAATTTTATCTGGTAATTTCCACATCTGGTCAGCTTACCCTGAATAAACATTTACTTGGCTGTAAGGTTTCCATAATAGGGGTGAAGTTCTGATCAAGGGTTTTAAATTTATTAATATTTACATCATGAAAATCTTCTAAGTGATCTAATTTTTTCAAACTATGCTTTGTTGAGACTAAGTCACAAGTGGTTATAAAATATAAACAAAAAGGCACTAAGTAAGGCTTTTAAAAATCCATTTTTGCAAACAAAAAAAATTATATAAATGACTTTTTTAGCAACCCATCAACTAATAAGTTAGTACTTTTACCTCATTACTTATTATTTTAGTAATACAAGGACAATGAACTACTATAGATCTATCTCACTCCATCAATATCCCCATTTAACTATTGTTGTTATATATTTTCCCTCACAGCTAAAAAATAAGAATGTTTTGGGTCAAGTTCAGACAAAAAGGGGAAATGTTGGACATTTACATGTTTGCAATACTAAGTTAAACAATTTCAATGATATTAACAATAGTATTAGCCAAAAGACCCTAGCCAATTCTCGGTGGAACCCCACCATTTGGGGTAAAATATCTTGGATTCTTCTCAGGCAATAACCATGAGATCAAGCAGTCCTAATTCTCCGGCCATGAGGTGGATCCTGAGACAACTATCAGGTGGTACTCCCCAGCCACAACCAGGTCCTTCAAAGCACCTTTGTGGGGACCACCCTCTTTTATAGGTGTGGTGGGCGTCCCAAGGTGCAAAAGATTTTTCAAATAGGGGTTGGCTGAAATTCATCAAGTCAATACCTCATGGGTACGTTCTAGCCAATAATGCTTCCCCATTACTCATTCAGCCTAAATGAAGCAGTAAACTGAACTTTAATAGGTTACACTTTAATATTTCCTAATTCAGATGGTAATAAGCCATTCCAAATTTTTCCTTGAATTTTTTTGCTTCATGAGACAGTTAAATAGTTATCAGTAAAATATTGAAAGGGATCGTTTTCCCTTTATTACCTCATGCTGCTAATAAAAACCCATAAAAACACAAGTTTTTATTAGTATTTATATATTATATTTTACCAAAACTTATGTGGGATCCAGTGGCATAAGCACCTGCGAGCACACATAAGCTGGATTCCTAAAATTATATTACTATCTGTTAACTTCCTATTATCTAATACTGATAACCTTTAGCTGGCATATAATAAAAATACTTTATAACTCTGATACTACTGACCTTATTATACATGAAAAGCAACTTCTGATCTAATCCTAACTCCTTACTTTGTCCCTGTTTATCACAAACCATATTCCTGATCCTTTCATGTACTATAAGTATTACTAACAATTTATTTTTACCTTTTTTAGTATGATATGCTTTGATAACATTAAAGTTCATTAAGAGGACCTCTGAATCTCTACTACAAGCTGAGTCCCACCTATAAAAAAACTATAGGGCTTGTAAACAATATCAAAGATTAAGTCCTACCCAAACCGTCCTGTTTTCAGAATGCTTTGAAGGGTTGCCACAAATATACAGAATCATGTTTTTAATCTCAAGGATAGTGACAAATATACCTTTCCTACATTTTTTAATTGAATTTATAAAAAACACAAGAAATAATTTCTTAGTTTATATAAGAGAAATTTAATTAAGATTAATAATATTGTTAAAATTACACAACATAGACTAATTAGTTATATCAAATAGTTCTCATCTTTGGAGAAAATAATGGTTAGAAGAAAGTAAAATAGAACTAGTAAAGCTTATGGATTAAAGAATAGCAATATAGTGCCATACTTGTAAAAAAGTGATTATATGAATGACCAATGCTAGAACCAAGTAAGTTAATAAATGATTTAGATAATATTATTTTATGTATGGTGCCGTTGATGAGGCCTTAAGGGCACTAGAAGATCATTTCATGATTGATGGAATGAAAAATTTCATTCCTAAACTAGTGAAGTTGGGATCAACTTACCTACTGTGAATGGAATTAGACAACCCCCTTTTATAATTTTAAATGGGTAAAGAAACTTAATAAGCGCTCAGGATGACGTCACCCAAAATAATTTGAATCTGGTGATTAGTGAGATTAATTGATAAAGATGACAAAGCTATCAAATGTACTGAAAAATTGACTCCCTTTACCTTGTGGGCGAGAAGTTTGCAAATCTTCAATAACAAAGTTAACACAAAACTGGATCACCCTCTGGGAATAAGCAACCTATCAACTGGATATTACCAAAAGCAATAATCAACTAATTTGAGAGTCACTCAGAAGCCTGATGTGAGGCGAATCAAAGGCGCGCCATTGCACAAACCTAAGATCAATAAGCATATACCAATTAAGGTAATGAATCAATAACCAAAGGCAAAGCTACAGATCACAACCCAAAATTGGGGACTTAAGAAAGGGTCCCTGGACATCTATGTTCAAGGGTAATCACTATGATAAGGAGCTCGCAGATACAAGAACTAAACCAAATGGACAAAGCAACTATAATAGAAATTAGACGCTACCTCACTGAAGATCCTGAAAACCCTAACTTATCTACTTTAAATCCTATGTTATTATACTATTTTCATTCATTAATATCCTGACTTAAAAAGTATTATAAAAAATTGATTTTATTTCAATAAAGAACATTTTCACAAGATCTAAGTTTATATTTTAATTTCACTTATATCAGTTCAAGTGTTCTAATCACCAAAATCAGTCATGGATTATATTGAGCTTAATAAAGTAACCAGTTAGAAATCTTCTCTCTTTTTGAAGGACACTCAAAAGCGCGAATGCTTTGGAGACGAGCTGCAAATGGAGAGTTTGTATATAATTTTGTTGTGTCCCAAGGGCCAACGTAAAGAGAACATGCTAGAGTTAGCAACAAGATTTTGCCATGGGCGTAAGCAGTTTAATAAGAGAACAATGATACATCAGGTAGCATCAGCAGAAAACTTGTTCAATGAAGATGATCATGCCCTTCCTGGTGGTTTATGGTGCTAATCTGTGTGAAACAGATCCACCTAGAAGCAAATTCTCCCAAAAGTTAAGCAAACTAAGGTCGGCAGGATGATTGTAATGCTCACTACAGGTGTGGCATCATCAGACCAGATGAAAATCCTGAGATCCTTCATGAAAATTTTGATGAAGCAGATATGGAAGTGTACTACAGAGAGGATTTTTATGAACTCTTGGCGAGGGAGGATAAAATCTCCATTCAAGGCATTATACCTTCGGACTAGGAATTTATAAACTATTGAGCCAACTTGAGCGCTTTAAGGAGACCGCTAGAAGATTAAAAATAGCCTCCATTACAATATTGAGATGACCTTTACCCATAGTGAGGCTTAGTCTGCCATTAAGGATCTGGAGTATTGAATTTTATCCCTTGAGAAATAGAATGGGTTATACATAAGCACTTTGAATAATTATGGAGAGTGTTAAGAACAGCAAAATACCATGCTGTATAATATGGAAAAGCGTTTAAATGAGTTGAATGGTTATCTACATACTGTACTAGAGCTTATTTCAAATTGACCAGTCACTAAGTTTGGAGACAAAAGATTTAGCCAATTAACTGAATGAAACACAACCGCACATGATATGTGCTGATCCCTTTGATGAAGATCCTAACTATAAACCTTCCTTTAAGACCATGTACAAACTTGTAGAGGGAACAATTACTGGATAACTACATTTGTATGAGAACAGCATAGATGGCACTAGCAACTTCCAAATGGCTCACTGAGTGCAAAGATGTATGAGTCATGAGGCTCATGAGATCCTAGGCGAGCCTATAGCCTGGACTAAGTTAGGCTGAAGTAGTGAATCCTTATTTTAGAGTTTAGTAGTGAACAAAATGTTCAAAACATGAAACAGGAGTTCCTAATTATTCTAATAGGCAATAACGAGATTATGTTAAACTACGCCTCTCACTACTATCTCAAAGCTCACCAGTTATGGACAACGGCACTATAGATTTGCCTACAAAAAGTTCTATTGAGTTCATTGGAAATGCATCTTCCTTGAAGATGCATATGACTTTTGTAGTCAAGAGCGCAATGGACTTGAAGGCTCTTAAATAAGCATTACTTGACGTACAAGGGATGTAAGGAGAGTGTCTATAACTCTCCTAATCCCATCATGGCAGTGCCCGGTGCCCAAGTCCAACGCCAGGGAACTAGCTGTTAGTGCTAAAGTAATTAGAGCCCAGAAGAGGGTGTTGGAGCAAAAAACTTAGGCATAGAAGAGCGAGTTTTATAATAAAAGAACCACCAAAAGCGATGTGGTGCACAAAGCAAAAGGAGGTAAGTGACCCAGGTTGGAGGGAACCTGGACGGACCCATGGTGCACTAGGGGAGAGCTGCAAAGTATTTTTGATGGCAAGGTTATTGGAGCGCGAGACCTCCTTGAAGAGGATATGCACAGGAGCGTTAAAGATATCATTAAATTTAAAGCATAAAAATGGGAAAAGGTTTATTCAGGAAGTTAACCAACAAGGAATGTTGGTCGGGGAAAACATATTTAACCATTGACAGGGGAATAAGGGGTTTTCATTAGTTGACCCAAGCACTGACCCACCAATAGGCACATGCTACCTTCCAGATTGGTAGAATATGCCAAAACTGACTTCACTTGTGTAATTAATTGAAGTTGGATTTGACACAAATGTGTGATTTTGTAAATGGAATGGGTTTTAAAACCCTGTTACTCAACAAACTGAACCAAACTGTCTACATTCGTTATGTAGATCTTTCATTTTAACGCCAAGGCCATAGTAAGGGACTGGGCATTTGGCACCCCACTAGTACCAACCTGGGCATATTTTGCCTGTACCCAGCATTGGTCTAGGGTATGCCTCAAGTCAGATAGCTCTGTAACTTCCCATTTTGGGCCTCCTGGCGCCCAGCCTTATCTTTGGGGTTGGTCCCCACATGATGTCATCTACACATGACAAGGGACATACAAAACTGAGTATAAGGCGATGGGAACACCCATTTAATAAAGTAGTTATGCAGCTATTTCACTAACAACAAGGGTGATAACCAAAGGACAAAAATTCCAAACTGCAAGAACGCCTGCCCCGTCTTGTAATGACATGTAATAAGTGCCACCAGTCTGGGCACTACAATTAATCTGGTCCGGCAATCACTGTAAAAAAAGACAGCTTCAAAATAGGATACCACCAACGCCATGAACTGGGTGGATCTGCATATCGAGAATAAAGAAGATCATGAAGATGAGGATTTAGCCAATGCAGCGTTCCACGTGTTGGGGACACCTAGTGCGGTGGATGTGCCTAATAGGTTAATAATCAATCTGATATATAAAAATAAATCAAGAAAAAGCTACCTGGCTTAAGAAAACCAACCTACCCCATTCATTAATTTAAATGAAGAAGGAGAGCGCCTGGTGATGGCTCCTTTTAAGATCTTAAAAATGGATATTAAGGACACTGTCAAGACCAAAACAAGTGATGACACTCTAAGACAGTTTGCAGAATTATCCATTGACTTTCTGACCAGTGGGAACCCATTTTGAAAAGAGTTTGACAAAAGTGGAAATAGTGAACTATAAAGTAAGCGTCTTATTATGTAGGACACCTGAGCTCCAGTCAATGTAAGTTCCTCTTAACTTATAAAGCGGCTAAAGTTTATTCACAATATCAACTATAATGTGAGGTACAGAACCTCTGGCCCAGACTTACCTGCTCTTTATGAGCATTCTAAGCGTTAACATTATGCTTTAGACGCATTATTTTTTCTGCGCCAGCAATGATTTTAGATAATGACCACAACGCTCCTAATCTGGAACACAGTTTCTCTTTGTGTTTGCCACCAAGATTGACTTTAAAATAAGCACCATGAATATCTTGATTTATCAATTTCCAATGGTGTCTAAAAACAAAGACGTTAAATCATGAAAGCTACGGACATGTTTAGTGGATAAAGATCCATTGGTCACCCCATTAACTACACGCTTACAGAGAAGGGTGTGAAGCAACTGCCCTTCACGATTAGCACAGAAGAAGGATGTCTGCTAAGTACTAGCGAAACCATGGAGATTAACCATGGGATTGGCGCTGGATGATCCTTTCAATCAGCATGAAGAAACTGCTAGACACTATAAAGAAAGTTTACAGTTACAACGGAATCTGTGAACAAGAACTAAGATTTTTACCTAAATTCTATTATACCATCTAATTGGAAGAGTGAATATAATGCTAGGAATATTAAAACTCAATCAATAAGAGTCAAGAAAGGAAAAATCATTGCACAGACTTGAATGACCAGCTGCGATGATATTGTTCCAGTACACGCCACAGAAATTTGACAAGCTCAAGTTTGAAGATGTGACCTTAAACAACAGAACCAACTGGAAGAGCTATTGAACGATTTCAAGTATACCTTTAGCACCATACTTAAAAACTATAAACTCTGCAAGGGAGAGATTTCCACAAAAATGTATACCAGATCTTCTATACAGTTCAAAGCAAATCCCTAACACTGATAGAAAGCTGAAGATGTTGTTATTGTTCAAAAACTGAATCAGATAGCTGAAGTAGGACTGATTAACCCAATAGTGTTCTTGGGCTTCACCGCTGATGCTAGTATGCAAAAAGGATGGGACTCTTATGTAGTCTTGGACTACTAATATTTAAATAAGATAAAAAAAAGATTCTACCCACTCCTGAGCATAGAAAACACTTAGAAACGCTTGGGTGGATCAAAATATTTCTTGGTAATGGATCTAGTAAAAGGTACAGATAGATTGAGATCTAACTGTGGGACCAGGAGAAGTGCTCCCTGATCAGTAGTCAGGGGATGTTTGAGCCAACAAAGATGCCGCATCTGCTCTGCAACGCCCCTGCCACTTTCCAGAGTATTATGGATTGCATTTTTGACTATTTATAATTGTCCGGTGTGTTGATTTACCTAGAAGACGTGGATGTGATTAGCCAGATATTCCAAGAGAATCTTCAACACTTCTACAATCCTTTACACAGCTGTGAACATCTAATTTGAAGTAAAATAGAGAAAATGAACCTTACTAAAAAGGCAACTGGAGTTCCTTGAGAAAAGATCAGCCCCAGCGGAATCAAGCCCAGGATGGGAATATCAAAGCAATAATAGCAATGGAGTCACTCAAGAGCATGAGGGACAATAAAGTGTTTTTTATGGTAGTAGAATCTTACCAGGTGTTTAGCCCCAATTTTTGTGGGATTAACTTCACCCCATACTTACCTGCTGACGAAAGAAAAACTTCAAGTGGTGCCTGGCACAGGAGCAAACCTTCTAAGAGTTAAAGCAACATTAGTAAAGGCGTCAGTTTTGACCTATACTGATTTCAACAAGAACTTTTATCTCTACACTGATGCAAGTGATGTTTGAGCTTGGCGCAATATTGGTCTAATTGGATAAAGAAGGGTTGATCACACAATTGAAAATCATTCAAGGGTGTTTAGCAAAGCATAAAAGAACTACTTTGTCAGAGAGATCTCCCAGTGTTGATCTGAGCAGCCAAGCATTTCCAACTCAACTTGTATGATTTACACTTCAAGGTTGTAAAAGATCACTCGTCACTCCGCTGGTTGCAGAATATAAATAATCCTGATGTTTACCTTGCCAGATGGGCAGTACTGGTCCAGGGATACATTTTTAAGATTATCAATGATCAGGGGACAAACACCTCACACACTGATAGAATTACATAAATGCCATTATACCACCTACTAGCGCCGGAGAGCAATTGACTGTATGAACTAAATGGGTTACCAGAAGAAGAATGGCAGGATGAAACAAATGAGGCGTATACTGTCCTGCAAATATGTTAAAGATACCCGACATGTCAATGGAAATATGCAGAAGAAAATCAGAATAAATGGTACCTGTACATCAGACCCAGTGCCTGGATTGAAATAGTAATAAATGAACACAAGCACGTCGGCCATGGGCATTTATGAAGACGGTGGCCTACCTGAAGGAGAGGATCCACTGGGTGTCCATGTCTGAAGAAGTTTATCAAGCTTTAGAACTGTGTTTACCACGCATGAGTTTCCGTCCACTAAAAAAATTATTTGAGTTTACCCAATCCCAACTACAGCCCCATTTAGTAACATGGCTATTGATGCTTAAGACTACTTCTAGCTGCCTCCAGTAAATCAAAGTTCATATTTATAGCCATAAACCACTTTACTAGATGGGTAAGAGCCTCCGCAGTCAAGATGTAGCCCACAAAATTAATATCTTTTTTTCCTTTTACAATCAAGTTATTAACAAACATCAATGCTCCCATTTTTGCTATCAAATAATGGGAAATATCATACAAGATGCTGTGAGAAAGCTAATAGACTTAGTTGGATTGAGGCAACAATATACCACTTCCTAAATTCCATCTTCAAAAGGTGGTTTTGAGAGAGTGAATGGAACCTTAGGAGGGATATGAAAGGCGGCCCTAAACTATAAGTCAAGATGAGATCATTTGTGCCCTCCGCGCTGTTGGCTTACAGACTTAGCCACCGCCAGGTGATTAGGATGTTTCCTTTCAGAGCCCTTTATGGGCGAGAAGAAGCATAGACAACCCTTCTAGAACCAAAAACACCACTGACTGGAAGAACCTGCCATATGGAAGCTATCAGAAAGAGTTAGCAGATGAACATAAGATTAAAATTGTCCCAAAACAACATAGATGTGAATATCCTTCAAAGCCAATGTGAGAGTAAGTGACATACTAGGCTATTGGAGTTCAGCCTAGATGATAAAGTACTGTTTCATCACTTACAGGGATGTCAGCTAGAGAAACTGCAGGATATCTGGACTGGACCTGCAACTTTTATGTCTAAACTAGGAGTGAAATACTCAGATTTAGGACAATTATAATACCCTATTATATAATAGATTAAATGCATGTTACTTGATGTCATTCCCTCAGTCTCATCTTATTAGGGAAAATGTTGCCATTGAGGTCATGAGGGCACCCGAAGATCAATCCTTAACTTAAGGAATGAATAGAGCCTAATTTTAAACTGGCAGAGCTGTGGGCAATCACATGCTGCTAATTTGGTTAATCCCCTATTGTAGATTTAAATGGGCAAAAAATTTACTAAGCGCTCAGGATGACGTCATCTGGAATAAGTTGACACCTGGCACTAAGAGTGATTTACTTTATTGAAGATGACTAAGCCAACATTATTATCTATAGATTAATTCTCTTTTTATACTAATGAGGAGTGAAATAATTAGTAATTTGCTGATGACAAAGAGATTGCAAAACCAAATTAAATCAATGAGAATGAGCAAACATTTTAACTGAATATTACCAAAAAATGGCCGTCAACTAATTTTGAGAAACACTCAGAAGCCTGATGTGAGGCACATCAAAGGAGCGCCATTGCACAAACTTGATATCACTAAGCAGTTTATCAATTAAGATAACAATTCAATAACCCAAGGTTAAGCTATAAATCACAACCCAGAAACAGGGGCTAAAGAAATTGTCCCTGGACATCCAGGTTCAAGGGTAATCACTGTGTGAAGTAGCTTGTAGATACAAGAACTAAACCATATGTACAAAGCAACTAAGGCAGAAATGTGGTGCCACCTCACCAGGGGATCCTGAAAACCTCAATAATGCTACCCTAAATCCTGATTTATTTTACAATTTTATTCGTTTATTTCCTAATTTTTATGAAACCCAAAAAATTGATTTTAATATTATAAAAAATCTTTTACAAAATCTATTTTGTCCTTCTTATTTCAATTATTGGTTTAAGTGTTCTAATCTACAGTAACTAGTCTAGGATTAGCAATTTATCAGAACAAAATAACCATTCTGAGATCTTCTCTGTTTGAACAGGACACTTGAAAAGCGCGGATACTTTGGAGCCAAGCTGCAAGGGTATGTTGTATAAAATTCTGTAGTGTTCAAAGGGCCATCATAAAGGAAATTTTTAAAGAGTGTTAACTAGAGTTTTGCTATGGGGCGTGAGCAGATTAAATATGAGAATAATGCTATATAAGTGGTGTAAGCAAAGAACTTATTCAGAAGATGATGCTCATGGCCGTCCAAAAAATTGTCTGGTGCTTAATATGCGCGGAACAGATCCCCTATGCAGCAAGTTGGCCTCACAATTTAAGCAAGCTGATGATAGAGAGCTGATTAAAGTTACAATAAATTATAGCTTGTAGACACTAGTATACATAGCATAGTACATATAGTAAGTTTTTAACAGCATGATGGCTCTTATTAAAATACCTATCAGCATTATGATATGAAAATTTGACCACCTTTAATGATGGAATTTGAATCTAATCCAAAAGATACAATCACTTCTGATGTTGAGGTTTGTTGAGAATTGCTCTAGTTTAAGTGAAGCCTCAACTTTTGTTGCATTTCATTATTTACTTTAATTGATGTCAAATTTACTATTATTGTTATTGACATTGAGATATTACATGATGTTTTTGGTCCTAAGGCCCAAGATTATTGATAATTTTGTATTACATGTCACTAAGCAATTTCTAACAATAACGTAAATTTCTTAAACTAACAAATTTTTGGATAAATTGTACTGGTAGTGATCCACTGGCCAATGTGATAGGGAAATATGCCTATGATAACTTTGTATTAATTAGATAATAAGCATAAGGTTTTATCTTTTGTTTACCTCCTATAATCACTCTACTAACCACATTATGCCACCTATTATGTATTGCCGTATATTGGCCAATAATGGTAACCAGTTTAATGTGCTGTCATTATTGATATAAACATAGCCTTCAATGATGAATCTTGATCTACACTAACTCTAAACCTGGAGTATGCCATCTCCTACTACATCCCTAGATATTCACCCTCATACATGGTGTGCGCTTATCCCACATCACATTCTTGATCCTTCCCTGGTACTTTATCTATTATCAACTTTTATATTAAAAAAATACTTCTTACTCCATTTTTTATAAAGTAGAAATCGTTTAGTCCTAGGCGTAGATTTATTAATACCATGATCTTGAAAAGAGATTAAGAAATTCTTTAGAATATTTTCACCTATACCAAAGATTAGTTAGCTTAATGCATATTTTTGCTATATGTGAGCAGAGAAGTTTGACTAGCCAACTGCTGACCTGTGCACATAGCATGTAAAGGGACCTTGTGCTACACAAGTGGTGCTATATACAGGGTGTAGTAGCAGAAGAAAAAAAGTTGACCCTATGTGAACTTGAAGCCCAGATTCAGGATACAATTTTCCACCTTTTTATTCAGTCAGATGAACATTGAAATGATTCTAGGGTCTCAAACGGCTATACTGGCATAATTAAAGATTTATTTACAGATGAATAAAATCAACTAGAAGAATATATTTTTGGATTTCAATGTTTTCAACGACTATTTTGTGAATATATCTAAATCCCACTATGAGACTGTTATCATTCAATCTGAATGCCTCAGCGCGCTTTTTATTTCTTTGCGCCACTACTCCTTGCTGTTTTGCCAACTATTAAACTAACCCAAATGCCTCAGCGTCATTTTTAATTCCTCTGCGCCAATGCTTCTCGATGATACATATTCAAAATTAGAACTTCCATCCCGTTTTCCATGGCACCCTCTCTTTCTCCCTACGCCAAAGCTTCTTGCAGCTCCAACACTAAAATAATAGCCATTTAAACTAATTTTTACACTTTTGTTAATTTGATTATTCCTAAAAACTATACTGTACTTATAATTCTTATTCTACTGATACTTTAGGTTCTCCTGCTGATATCAAGAATATAGCTCTATATCAACCAAATCAGGATGGGTTTAAGAAATTACCACCTGAACACCATTCTAGGTTAAATCAAAGCCATACTCAAGATTCCTTGCTTCTATCAGCATGTTTATTAAGCAAAGAATTGTTATTATTTTTCACTACTCTAACTCTTATCCCAGATCTGTCAACCAGACGCCTTCTAGTAAAAGTTTATATTTAACTTTTGACGCTGCAAACTCCATCAAAATTAATGATCTTTGCCATCAAGTTAAAACATTATATCTAATTTTGGCTTTAACATTTGACATAAGGAACTTCCATATAACCATAGTTCTTACCAAATGTTTGCACGAGCCTATTTATAAAATCCCTCAACCAACTTTATCCCTGAATGTAGCTACAGATGCCAGTCAAATTGTGAATCAAAAAGGTAAGCTTAACTTATTTAAAACTTCCAAAGTGCCTCAGTTCTTATACAATACCCCTCAGCCCTAATGCTAAGATGAAGCTTGCCAAATCTTGAGAAAAATGAGATGTCTAAACATTAAATTCTGCTTTTTTAAAACCAAACTGGTCAAGGAGAACAAAGTCATTTATGGTGCCAATGAAAGGATTCGCCATATCACTGAATGCCCACAGATTTTGAAACTAAAAAGACACTATGCTCTCCAGGCCAATATCTAAACCAGTTACCTTGGTTTATCTCACTCATTGCAATTCTGGTATTTTGGAACCCTACCAAGGCTATTCACCCCAGGCGAAATTACTATCATCTCCAGTCAAACCTTGAGGGGGATTGTTAAATATGAAAGTTCAGGCAAAGCTTCAACTTTAGGGTTATAAATTTAAACAACCATAGTAATGTCAATTTTTTTACTATTGCTATCGCCATTAGTTTGTGTTTAAAGTTTGATATTCTATCAGGTCTATGGCCCAAAATCACTGTAAATTTATTGTGGGGAAGGCCGACCATGGGACGGACACTTCCGAATATGACTCAGATGAGACAAAACTTAGTACCAGGTGAGGCACCCCAGAGAAGCGATGCTATCTCTTGTTGCCAGCGGGAACGCCACTTATGGGAAGGGGAGGGAACGTGTGTAGGGGGCGTAGCCACTATTGATCACGTGTGGAGGAAGGGGTCTGATTTGATGAACCAGACTGGGAACCAGGAGGAGACCAGCTGCCAGCGACGTGGTGGGAGATATCCAAACATCCACGCTTGAAAGTGATCCACCAAATGAGACCGGAATCTGTGGACAGCTTCAGGGAGGGTGGGGATGGATCCGGCGATGGCATCCAAGACAATCGTGTGGATAGTCCACATGGCGATTGCAACCACCAAGGCACGGAGGGAGGGTGGGAGGGGGAGGCCATTAATGAAGCAAACATATCTCTTGACAGACTGAAGGGATGTGTTTGATCCTGGCCTAGCAGATGTTGGACTTCGCGCCATATTACTTTAGAGGTGGGGCACTTCTCCAGGCGGTGAAACAGCGTTCCATACTGGCCACACACGACACAGGATGAGTGTAAAGCATTAGAGCGCTCAGCTGTACGATACACCCGCCTCAGGCAGCGCCACACATGGGAGCGGACTTGAGGCTGCAACAGAGGATGGTGTGCGTATTTCCAGATAGTCTTTTGGGTCTCAGTGGAATAAGGGATGTCCATCATGTCCAGGTAGTCCACCCTGGATAGGACTTGGGGTCGAATGGGGATCACGCCATCATGGATGGGTAGCCCCTGTACCTCTTGTGTGAACTGAGGAGATGGGCGGCCTCTTCAGGTTGTATGTCCACTAATACGAATTCTCCACTCTGCGCTTCGCATGAAGAGTAGGATTCGTTTGTAGTGGGTTTTGGTCCCGTGAGGACCTGTGGCTGATGTGTGTGATGCGAGGTATTTCATCAGGGAGTGGGGGTTTGATGGATTGTTGAGGCCCAAGGCTCAGGAGAAGTTGGAGCGGGCCGCGCGGGACCAGTGTTGGGATGGGAGTGTAGGAGCAGTGACGGCCGCAATCCAGGTGCCTAGGATCTTGGCGGCATGGGCTTTGAAGTCAAGTAGACCCATGCCACCATGATGATGAGGGCCAAACATGACCTCTAGCCGTACTGGTGGAGGGCGGCCTGACCAAAGCCAACCTTGTAGCAAAGCATACAGGGATTTGAAGAAGCTTGGGGAGAAGGGGATGGCGTGGGCTCCAAACCAGACTTTGGATAGGAGCATAGAGTTGGCAAGAACAACCCTGCCAGTGAGGGTAGTAGGGTGGGCTCTGAGAGAGGCGATTCGCTTCATCACGTTGTCCAGTATATGGCACTCCATTACTGCTGACGCGTATCCACCTGCCTCCAACCATACGCCCAGATGGCGTACCGGTCCTATGGTAGGTCGCGGCACAAAGGGGAGCACCAGTGGAGCGGTGTGTTTGAGTTAGTAAGGCGTGGACTTGGGCGAGCAGCTGGGCTGGGTTGGGAACTACTTGCTGGGGCCCAGCAGTTCTGAAACCGACCAAGGAGGATGATTTCGGTTTTGGAGGCGTTCAGTGCCGCGTTGCTTACCCGGGAATATTCCTGGATGAGGGCTTCAAGCGCGCGTGCATCTTTGTTATTAGACACCCCCACCACACAATCATCTGCAAATGCCATCATCTTGACTGGAGTTTGGCCTGGCACATGGACCCCAGTGAGTTGGGCATTCACATTTCGCAGTAGTGGGTCAAGGCTGAAGTTGTATAAGAGTGGGCTCAGGGGGTCCCCTTGTCGCAGGCCCCTTTGAGGATGGACTACTTCCGTTAGGAAACCTGGGCCGCGCACAGCCATTGTTGCAGATTCCGTGAGCAGCATCACCCAGTTAATGAAGCGGGGAGGTAGGCGGAATTGTTGGAGGCAGGCCCTAAGGTATTCCAAGTTTACTCTATCATAGGCCTTTTGTTGGTCCAAGAATACAAGTGCCCCAGAGGCTGTGGACTGACACACATTAGCCACAGAGTGCACGTTATCCCAAATCAACCTTCTGGGGATGAAACCGAAAGTTCTGGAAAGATGGTGGCAGATGCTACAGTCCCTAAACGGTTAGCCATGATTTTTGTTAAAATTTTGGTGTCTGTATTTGTTAGAGAAATGGGGCGCCAGTTGGCTAAGTCTAGCCTATCCCCTTTCTTGAAGAGTGTGACTGTAAAAGCCTCATGTCCTCCTGGTAGGAGGCGTGTTTCCAACAGGCTTTGGTTGAGTGAGGCTAGCAGCAATGGGGATATATATTTAAAATATTTTTTGTAGAACTCATATGAAATGCCATCTGGGCCTGGGCATTTTCGGTTTGGCGCACCACAAATGGTAGTCCATAATTCATTCGGAGTAATTAAATTCATTAATTCCAGGTATCAGAAAATGGTGCAGATATGAGATCTGTAGAGATTCCGCCATTTCAGCCAGCTGAATTGGTTCAGCTCAGTATAACTCAGAGTAATATCTTTGCATTTTGATTGCCACTTCAGCCAGTGTGTCCACAATAGAATTATCCGATCTTTGCACCTGTGTGCAGGCCACGCTCTGGCATGGTGCAAAATTTTTTTGAAGAAGTATGCGGTGCACTTGTCGCCTTTAGTGATGCATGTGGCCCTGTATTGGACACAAACCCGATGTTTGTGTTGCCTTTCAAGTGCATTGAGGTGGGCTGCTGCCTCCTCCCACTTCTGGCCCCATGCAGGGCTATATCCTGAGGCTGGAATGTTGGACTCCAAGTGGGCCAATTCCGCCAGCGCGCGCAATATAACCACCGATGTGGCTCGTGAGCGTCTGGATGAGAGATGGCGATAGTGGCGGATGGTGTCTTTTTTGAAAGTTGCTCATGTGGAAATGGGGTCCGCACAAAACGGTGCATCGAATGATTTTGCCAAAGTTGTCTCTTCCACCCATGTGGAAAATCCTGGCGACACAAGCTCTGGGGGGCAGATTTTGCACCAATGTGGGGCCTTTGCAACTGTGACGGGTAAGTGGTATGTTATTGATACCAGTCGGTGGTCGGAGAATTCCATTTTCGTTGTTTTGAAGTGGGAGATGTGGGGTTGGAATTTTGCCGGCACTAGAATAAGGTCAATGCGGGTCATGGACCTTAATTGGCCGTTGTGGATGTGGGGACGCGTCATGTTTTCAAGCAGTGGGGCATGTCATGACAGCGCATCCAATAACCCAAGGGTGGCTTTTAGAACGCGTAGTTCTACGTGACCCTGTGGGGCGTGGGGTGAGGGTGGCCACCGGTCCGTTGGTGAGGTTAGCCAATAGTTATGTCACCAATTAGGAAAGAATTGGGGGGTAGCGGGAGGGATTTGACTGATGAGAAAAATTCCTGACGCTCTTGTGCACTGTTTGGGGCATAAATGTTGACGATTGTGTGTGCAACATTGGCCCATGAGAAGGTGACAATGAGCACTTGGTCATTTAGGAATGTTTCTGAAGATATAAATTTTAAAAAATTGTTTTTCCGAATTAGCACCCCACAGTGCTTTGACCAAAAGGATAGGGATGGTAGGAGCATTGTTTTCCAAGCATCCTCGGAACCTTGTGGACAGTGGGTTTCCTGGATGGCCAGGATATCCACGGGTAAATTATTTTGTAAAAAACTCAGTTTCCTAGCCTGGGATGGGGAGGCCTTGAGTCCGGCGATATTCAGCGTCCCTAGAGTGAAGGTTTCCCCCATTGCACCTTAGGTGCGAGGGGGTGGGCCCCCTGGCCCACCAGCCTCTTCCAGGTCCCCACGGGCTTTCACAGCAGCGTGGGTATTAGCAGCAACGCTATCGGGGTTTTTGTTAAATTTTGCGGAAAGAGTCACATTGGCTTTGGCCTTCACTTTTTGTTTTCCCGACATTGGACGAATTTTTTGCGGTGCAGATAAGTTCAGTGCACCGTCGAGTGGGGCAAAAAAATTTTTTTTGGTTGGGATAGGTCCCAAGTCAGTTTCAACTGGGGCTTGGGTGCAGCGATTGGGTGAGATCAAATCTCCCATCGGATCCTCGGATTGAGTGGCCCATTCGGCTTGGGCCTCCCAATCTGATTGGGTGATGGATTCCTGAGTTGCTTCTGCCGCGAAGGTCTCCATGTCCTCCTGGCGTTGTGAGTGTGGGATGGTGGTGGTGACCTTGGCCGCTTCCTTGGCCGCGGTCCTATGGGCCTGCTTGGCCTTCTTCCACTCCTGTGGGGAGATGGGCTTTACCAATAGGTAGCAGCCTTGTGCTCCCCATGGGAAAGCCTCTTTGGTGCTTGCAGTTGGTTCATAGTGCGCCTCTCCGCTAGCCATGGCCGCCGAGGGGTGCTCTTGGAATGTAACGCCCTCTTTGATGGGGCACGCGTGTGCCTTATGGCCGAACGCGTCACAGTGGGTGCAAATGGGGGGCGCGCTGTCCACGGTTATATGGAATGGGTGGGTGGTGTGCCCTGCGATGTCAATAAAGGTGGAGTGCGGGATCTGGGTTAGGTCCTTCGCGATCTCCTCAGTTGGGGTCAGAACTGCAATGGCTTTGCCGGTGCACAGGTGTGGCATCAGCATGAAATGTTGCATTTTGAAAGATTGTATTTCGCCGTATATGGCGAGACCATCTTTCAGGTGTTGCTCCAAAATGTCACGTTTTACCGTAGTAGGCAAAAAGTCAAACGTGAGGAAAATTTGGTTTGATTTTGTCCAGCTGGTGCATTTAGTTTCGACGACCTGTTGCCCTTCAGGGAGGTTAAACACTACGCGCACCGCTGCAGCCTCGTCTGCTGCTATTTTGCTTTCAAAACCTAGGTCCAGCCAACCGTGCAACATGGAGTGAGGTGCAATGTACACTGCAGTTGGGAAAATTTTGTGTACATCTTCACAAAATTTTTCCCATAGGGCCGTTTTTTGGATGTCCAGATACACACGGACTCCAAATTCCACCAACAAAAGTGGCTGGGAATGTGGCGTGTTGATGTACTAGTTGCATCGTGCTTGCCACGCGAGTTTCTCTGGGGAAATTGTGACTGCCAGTTTTTTTAGATTTTTTTCTATTCCGCCAGATTCTCCGGGGCGTTTTTGAACGTTAGAGGCCACGGGCCTTCCGCCTGCTCCTCTTGCCTTGCTTGCCCAACTGCTCCCAGACATGGGCGCAGACTAATCCCCTCTATGAGATTATCAAACTAGATTTAGTCTTGAATTGAATGAGTTGCAAAAGTGTTTGCAACGAGAAAGAAAAGTGCCCAAAATCACTGTAAATATTATAATTTTAAAGCAAACAGATATTTCCAATTTTTAACTTTTCTTTCCGCTTAGAGTAACTTTCAAGCAATTTTAATAAAAGGTAAAAAATCTAACTAGTCTACGCCTGCCTCCACCAGCTGCTCCCCAATGACCTCAGATTTTCTGCCAACTGCTCCCATGTGGGGCACCCAAAAACCCCACCCAGCATTTTCTCTCTAGAGTAACGCATTTGGACTGGTTTTTCCAGTCCCACCAAATCATTGGGTTGGTTCATTCCGCCCAAGGATCTCGCCATCCACCTGGCATGTGCCCAGGCTGTGCCTTACAGACCACTTGTTCTCCCCTGACCCCAGCTGCCTTTTGTCCTTCAGGTCAAGTATGAAAAATGTTCCCATATGAAGAGAAAGCCATTTTTAACCTGGCCCAGGCAGTGATGCTGCCAGTCAGTTTTACAGATTTCCGCCCCTATATGGGGCATTTTTATCTAGGATTCAAATGTGAAGCTGATGCTGCCACTGCGGCCACCATTTCCCTGGTTTTCCAGGGTACCCTCTCCCCATAACGCACAGCTGACTCCCCACAGACAACACTATGGTGGTTCATTTGCAGTGTTGCCCACTCCCCTTCCCCCGCGGTGCTCACTAGGAGTTGATGGAAGGTTTGACCATGTATGGCTCCAATCCCATTCTTCATTTTGTTGTTCCCAATGGGGCCACTCGTCTTTGTGGGCCTCAGGCATTTGCCACAATTAGCTCAGAATTTAATAAAATCGCTCAATTGATCCCCCATGTCATCATTCCTTCTTCCCCAACCACCCATTATGTGCCCACATTGAGGGTGGGTGTACCATCTATCCAACCTTCTTTGAGTTGGATCACTCAAAGCTTAAATGCCCTCTCTTACTGCTTCTACCGGACCTGCTTTGTCTCCATATGGCCCCCAATTTGCAACACACCCCACTACCTTTCCAGTATGGAGTATAATCCTCCCCCTCCCCCAAAGCCTGCTACCGCTACAGTGTCGCAGCTGCCAATCAGCCCCTTCCTCAGTCCAGTGCTACCTGCTCCCCAATCAATCAGAAATCAACTTGGACAACAGTTCATACCAAGTTATTCTGTAATTAACAGCCATAGACCATCAATTCACTTACCCTGATTTCCAGTATGATCTAAATTCATGGACTTCATTGGATGAAAATGATGAAATGGGCAATGTAATTAAATATTCAAATGCCCAAATTGAAGAATTTATCCAGGTACAGCAACCATTTAGATACCTTGGCATTTTTATGTACCCTTGTCAGAAGCCCTTGTGAACCACTCCGACCACCAGTTTGCTATTGCAGCAGCTAGTCACCCAGATTATAGCAACATCTACGAGAAGGCCAAATTATCAGTAGTAATACTTGCAAAGATCTCCCTCCTCCCATTATTGCTCCAACCATAGCCCCACAGGGCAAACGTGACATCATAACCCTCCACAAAAAAGCAAAGGCCGCCATCCTGAAAAAAGCTATTGCTTCATAGGCCAAGCCAAAAGTCACCCAAGCCACTGCCGCTTTATTGCCCACCTTCCTTCCATCTGCTTCATAAAGAAAACTGCTTTTCCAAGTACCTAGGTGCAATTTTTGCCGCAGGTAATTTTGAAGACCAGCTGACCATCAGCCAACTTGTTCCCCATGTCGCTGATCACCCCACATAATTGCTCTCCACCTTGACCCACACTCTTACTTATGAGGAGAACTAAGATGCCAAGTATGAGCCCCATTCTCCTTTCCCCTCCTGCTTTGTAGGTTGAGAAAATCGTCGCTGTCCCACTTGGTTGGTTATGTTCTTGTTCAGTTGTGTTTTGCCCTCTCGTTTTGGGTGGTCAAATAATTTTGTTAATAGGTCTTTTAGTCCATTTTTTAGCTCTTTGAGCTTCAGTAATGTCCGCCCCATGGTTGGCGTACCTTAAATAAATCAGAGAGTTCCAATTTTAACGCCAAGTTTATGACCTATATTTTCTGAATATGTCGCTCATTTAGTGCTCCACTGGCTGATCAGATAGTGAAGAATGCCTGAGTTGATTTATATCATCTTGATATTAAGCCCAAGATTGTTATTGATTTTAGCACCTCTATTCACACCATTAACTATCTTATGCCACCCATTATGCTTTGCTGTCTATTGTCAGATATTAAACAATTAGCTGAGTTACCATTATTAATTTAATTTTAGCCTTCAAATATGAATACTGATTTATTTTAACTATGACTTGGACTATACCATCAACTCCTATATACCTGAATATACTCCCACCCTCACATATGATATCCCCTATCCCTCTACACATTCTTGATTATCCCCTGGTACTTTTGAAAGTACCAATTTTTATATAAAAATAAAAATAATTCTTCCATATTTTATATATGTTAAAAGTCATTAAGCTCTTAGCCATAGTTTTATATATACCAGCTAGCTTGGAAAGAGATCTAAAAGAATCTTTTGCGTATCTTTACCTATACAAAAATTTTGTTAACTTATTGCTTTTTCTTGCTATACAGTAAGAATAAAATGGGACTGGTCAACTGTTGACCTATGCACATAGCAAGAAAGAGACCTCATGCTACAGGGTTCAAACCCAATCCAAAGGATTAACTGTCACTGCTGTCAGGGTTCAAACCCTATTGAAAAGATCAGCTGCCTATACTTTGAAAAGCAAGTAGAATACTTACAATATTGAGAGGAATGAATCAGATAAAGATCTTGTCTCAAATGCTCTGGCAATCCCCCAAAAATTGGTAAACAAAGTACCCAAATATATAGCGCCCTTGAAATAAAGAAGGATTACTTTTTTTCTGAAATATCTTTAGTTATTGCTATTATATAGCCCAAGTCAAGAATATTCACTAGATAAAGGGTTTTTCCTTAATTTATACTAAGTTTTTTATACATAAAAATTCTCATTCATGGGTCTTAGAAAGTCTTGAACATTTTATTGGATGGTTGGAATATATCCTCATTGTCCTGAAAGTTATTAGCTCCCTTCTGTGTCTCCAAAAGTCCAGATGAACCTTGACAATTACAATGAACAAAAATTAATAGGCATCATATACCACTTCTGACTGTGAGACCCCTCCTTAGTGAGTGGGTGGTTAACACGCATGATGAAGAACCTATGGCATTCTGTAAGCCACAGCTGCCAGCGTTTATGGAGATAACTCAACATCCACTTTAATAAAATGGAAGCCATTATATAAGAGGTGGAGCAGCAGATTCTCATTATTGAATCACATCAACTAGAGCATTAAGCAATAACTTCTTTTTTAGTACTAGATGGTCCCAAAAGCAATACCTTCTTTTAGAGAGAATAAGTTAGGCTGTTGACCCTGACTTTAACTCCCTAGAATGCCCTAAATTCCACTTACAAGCAAATTGACCTGGTTATTGATTATTTGAAGGAATTACACCAGTAATTGGAAACCATTTAATCGCATAAGTCTCTCAACAATACTAACTCCTCCCAGAATAGATGTATGCTTCCAATGTCCATCCAAGTTGTCAACCATCTGACCCTGCCAGGCAATCTTTTTAATTCCTCTCTCAAAGATAAATATGTACTGGGGGAAGGAAGTTGTTGGGATTTTGTCAAATTCTCTTATATCTGGAGATTCTACTCCATCGATTACCCCAGCTTTATTGGAAGGAGAACTTGATTTATTTCAATCTATCAAGGTTATTAAGAATGATCAGTCTTATCCAAATCAATTGATTGACGATTCATTTTGCTCAGCGATTAATCAGCTCTGATAGATTAAAACCAGATCTAAACCTATAAGTATCCCATCATTTCAATAATAAAAATTAGGTCAATTTATAGCCTGTTTTTGCTTTAACTTATTGTTTTTGAAGAATCCACTTATAAAACTTTAAGAGAAAAACCTTTTTGATTAGAAGCATAATTCAAAACTTTCAGAGAAGTGTTTTTTATTAGTAATGCTAACAAAGCGATTTGAAATGGCTCTTGACAAGCAAAAACCTAAACATTTTTCTAATTGGCTCAATTGAGTGGCCCAAATATTATGGTTCCCTCAATTAATGAATTATAGTACTTATTCTGATATCAATATTGGTCTACTCAGAGAATTCAGAAGCGAATTATGTTTTTAAATCAAAAACAGGTATTTATGGATATCGGCCTCAACTTCATGGGAATCTGTTAACAAGTATTTCCAAAAATCTACCTTGATGTTTAAACTTTATATTTGGAAATAGAATCACCTTAATGATGCCATTATAGCTGCTTTAAATGAGTTTAAAACCACGCAAATTGTTCAGTTATATATTAAGGAGGATTGGTATAATTTTAACTTGTTATTTCATCTTAAGGAGGCCCTTATGGAGGTTCCATCAATTCTCAACAAGACTGCTAAAATTTTCTCAGCCTTAAATTAAAACTCAATTCCAAGTCTTAGCTGTGATTCCTCCAAAATCTTTGATATTAAAAAGTACTGCATCTACTGCAATTGTACAAAATCACTTTTGCTAGCTGGTATTTTTGCCCTTAGAATAAGGAAGCAAAATCTCGGTCAACTTTGGGCAAGAAGCTCCATCTGCTGAAAAAACCTGAGTGCCTCAAACTATCAGTTCAATACATAGTACTTCCAGCTTCTTTTATTAGCCGCTCCTGTTAAAATTGATTAGCACACTTTTATTTAAAGCAATAAAAAGCCTAAGTATTTCTGGTCTTATATTAAACAATTACTGAAACAGATTTATTACAGTAAGATTCACTAGAAAAAGTCAAGCTTAAGGTGATCAACCTACTAAACAATTAGAAAAACTTAGGTTTGGCCTAAATATAAACCTCAGTAATACTTGAAGCGTTTATCTTCAGACTATCTTCTAAAATCTAAAATCTAATTTAGATCTTCTGTTGTATGAGTAGAAGTGGTATTCCGTAAAGTTATATTCTAGCCATAGCGGACACCAGTTCCATGGTTAACGTTATACCTCCTGACTCATTATAAATTAATTTAGCTCTTGACTCAATTCATGAGTCTGTATAAGGACATTTGGAACTCATCCCACTAAAACTATTTGAACATACTCAGCTTTTCCTCTTAGATCTATGAATCTTCTGATCACTTTTCCTGATATATCCTTAGAAAACAATAATTATTGATTACTCATTGGAGTCCAGGTATTGAGATATTTTGATTTCACAATCAATTACAATTACAATATCTCTGCTCTGGGGTATTGCGTACCACTGCTATATAGTCTCCTATATAAAGATAAGGGCCCTTAAGAAGCATTCCGCCTTACTGAGTATCTTACCTCTGTTTATCAGATAGATTAACAGATTATAGCACATAAAAATGAACTGTTCACAAACATGGTAGATGCTGAGGATAAAACCTCTTTAAGCCCCAATTTCTTTAATAAATCTTCTGGATCTCAAGTCAAGGCGGACTTCTCAGTCAAAATTCAGTTTCACATACTCATGTTCTTAAGAATGTATGGAAATCTGAATCATTCTATTAAAAAAGCTTTGACCTGACTATAGTTCTAGATCCTATCTTTGAAAAGTCTATCTCTGTTTTAAAAGAAAATATAAATAATCAATCATCAAGCACCACGTCATACTGTAGTTGCATATGTCAAACCAAGTCTTGTTGAGCATTTTATGGACGTAAATGTTTTGAACGCTGCTGTAAGTCCTGGGGCCCAGCCCCTATGCCTGGAAAGGGACCAGCATCTCTTCAAGAGCAAAAAGGGCCCAAAGCCCCAGGTGGAACCCCTGTCACAGTTAAGTGATTTGTCTCAAGTGGTGGATGAGCGCTGGATACTGCTCTACCCCATAAGGATCCTTCAACCCTGCCTCTCCCCCTCCTCTACCCTGTTAGAGATGATAGAGGAGGTCTGTAGAGAGGTTTCCCAGTCCAGGGGGACACAGGCAGGCCCTGGGACTCACCTCACCCCTGGCAACTTTTGCCAAACTTTATATAAAACATATTAAGTTAGCTTTGAAGTCCCAGTTTGTCAATTATGGTAAGGGAATCCAATATAGGCTCCTTTGGACAAAAAATTGATCTTTGCCACAATTTGGCACCTGACGGGTTGTTGAGTGAGCCAGCCTAAAAGTTCCAACCCTCCAGAGCAAATTTGGGCAATTCATAATGCGTGGCCAGGCTTTATTGAATGGTAAGGTCATTTGTTGACACTGTCAACATGCCTTGGTCCCAAAATTTGGAAAAGGTCATAATTTTTCTTTTTTAATTTTTAAAGTCTCGAATACCCCCATGCCCACTTTCCCCCCAGCCAACCAGAGACAACTGCCAAATCCCAAAGGACCAATACCTTGATGCCTCTCCCCAATGTTTTCCCAATTAATAAAGCAACAGTCCCTCCCAAGGGCTGTTGTCAGTTTATTTTACTCCCTCACTAGTGTGACTTTTAAACTCTTTATGCTCACACTAAGCTTTCCACAAACTCCTGAAATTTATGATCTAAATATAAATTCCGCCAATCAATCTGGCAAAGTGCGCCGCAGTTCAAGTACTTGTCCTGATGATTGTCAACTAAGTTGTCCAGTCAATCAACCCAGCTACCCAGTAGATCATTGTGAAATTATTGAAACCATTCATGTGTTAGATGAATGTACTCTCCTTTTGAAAATATTGCATTTCCGTTGTTTCTAAACCAGGATCTCCACCACACCACTGGTTTTCTGGAAGCCACTCAATGGGTGAACAGCACTGGGGTGACCTTATTCCGCTTTTGCTGGAGTCAGGACCCCTAATCCGTCCTCACACAAAAGATCTTGTCTGCCTGAGGGGTCTAGAGAACCCCTCTTATTGAGAGCTCAGCACTAAAGCTCTGCGTGGGCCCCTTTGCGCCTTGTTTTAGGTGATCATGGAAGAATGCAAAAATGCCATACACCAATCTGCAACATATATATTTTAAAATAAAAGGCATAAAATGATAATACTCTCTTTTTGAGAGAGTTTATTAAAAAGCATCTGGTAATTTTCCATCGCCACCTAAACCGTATCAATTTTCCATTTATGTCAGTTTATCCGCCACCTGATGCCCCAGTGTGGGGCATCAGCGCTCCACCTGCTAGCGTTTTCCACTCAGCAGGAAAACGCATGTAAACTGGCTCATTCAGTCCGACTAATGCATTGGGCAATCTGTCCCTCCAAGGGACTTATTATTACACTTAGAGCGAGTCCACCCAACCCACCCCCACCCACTTACCCTACCCCAGCCAATATTTGCTTTTGCCTCCGAGTTGAATATGGGCATCTCTTACCATATGCTGACAAAGCTATAATTGAGCTGCCAATGTCCACATTTACACCAGTGGGATTTATCAACTTTCGCCCTTCTAAGAACTATTTTGATATTGGTTTTCCCACTGAAGAGGATGCAGCTGCTGCAGCAACTACGCTATTAATATATAAAAACACACCTATTACCACAACCCGTACATGCCTCCCCAGTAATACCACATTGGTGGTGACCTTTGCAAACCTTCCCCCTCAAGCAATCTATGAAGAATTGATGATGGGGCATTCCAAATATGGTACAAACCCCATCCTCCATTTCCTGATCCCAAGAGGAGATGAACGGTTAGCAGCACCATGAGCAATGGCCACCATTACCCCCCACCAGCCAATGATACCCAGAACATCCCACCTCATGCCCATATCCCATCTGCACCAGATCACTTTTTGGGCTCATATTGACAACGGCCGCACCATTTGCCCCTTCTGCCATGAGTTGGATCATTTCAAAAACTGTAACTACAATTCAAAACAAGCGGAATCCGCCAAGCCCACACATGAGGCCGCACAAACAGCATTTGAGTGGGGATTTTGGCTGCCCCCATCCCCTCCAGTTGAACGCCCAAAAATTAACAAAACCTTTGCAACCAAAGCCCAAGCCAGATTAATCTCTAACAATACACCCAATCAGGAGCAGGTTTGGCCCCATATTCAATTCAAACAAATTTAACGCCCCAAAACTTACCCAACCAAAACCACATCCCTCCAAATCAATCACACTCAACGAAAATCCATGGGACTTATTGGATGAAATAACTGAATCTGGGGAAATTGTCTCACCTCCCAACTTTCCAATTAATTTGGAACCATATCTACCTTCAGATTTCGATGCCCCATTCCCACACAAGAAATATGTCCCCAAACCCACCGCTACCCCATTCTTGAGTGACCATCAAATTTCTAAGGCCGCCGTGGCCTCTCCTGATAGCCACCATCTCCATGAAGCCTATGGCACAATCTGTCACTGAAATTAATGAAGGGCTACATATAATCAATTACCCTGCCAATTTCCCTGAGGTTGCAAAAATGGAAATTTTACAATTAAGGGAAACTGCCACCTCTTTTATCAAGCAAGTTGTTGCACTGGCAGAATTTTCCCCCACCATATGCATCACCAGAGCCAATATCACTAAATTTTTCAGCTTTCTGATGCATGATAAAAGCTGAACACCATGTTGCCAAATTCCTGGAGGCTGTGCTACAGCCCAGATTGTTACCAAATAAAATTAACACTTTTCTATTTTTCTTGACCCACATCCCACGGATGTCACAACCCCTTTGCTCTCAACTTTGATCCGCCTCTTCATTTGTGAAGAAAAAAATTGATAATCCGTCTGATCCCCCTCCCCCTCCCCCTATGCCATGGTGGGATAAGCGGTTCACAGCTGCTACACTGGTAGGTTAATTTTCCTTTTTGTTTTGGCATCTCGCCACTCATTTAGGGCACTTATTTTGTCTTTTTGGTCGCTATTTTTGTATCAGTAATTTCCGTCCCCTGGTCAGCTTACCTTAAATAAAATTTAAAAGTTTAAAATTTAAAAGGCATAAAACCAAAAATCATGAGGAGTTGTCTTCTTTCCCGCCTCCCCTGCCATTAGGGTTGCCCCTGTGAGACCCACGGTTGCCCCCATCACAACTATTTGGTTTGCTTGGGTGCCTTTGGTACGTTACTGAAATTTTAATTTCCTTCCATCCACACTAGAACCCCGCTCCTACAATTCATTTAGACCGCGGTGCCCCTGGAATTCTGGGCTCTCCACTGGGTGTTCACGCACCCCAATTGGGTGCCCAATATAATCTTTCCAAGCCACATCTCTGATAACTGAAAGGCTTAAGGATTGACTGGCCTATTACAGTTTCACTAGTTGAAAGTAAAATTGGGGACACCCTCTTTCCTAACCAACACCAAGATGTAGAGGACCTTTTGGAAGAATAAGAAAACTTTTCTAAGAGGCTTTGTAATTATTGAAAATATCTGAGTAATCAACCATATGGGAACTAAAGATCAGACCACTTTCAAAGCTCAAGCTTATTAGTTCTCTAGAGAAAAAAGGATTAAGTAGCTCCTGAGTTAAAACAACTTTTTGGAGGCTGGGCTACTTGTACCATCTAAAAGCCCTTTAGCAACCGCTATTCTATTTATCTGCAAAAAGGATGGAGGTCATCAAGTTAAATGGACTAATGCAAGTTAGATTCATCAATTTATAAAAGTTACTTTTACTTGTATAGAAAATCTTATTGTCCTGTTTCTGGATTGAAGTATTTTTCATCAATGGATATTGCCAGTGTTTACTTGCAGATTGACCTACCCCTGAGGATCATAAAAAGTGTGCTATTATCTCAAGCAAAAGTCTGTTTAGACCTACACAGATGCCTCAGGGGCTATGCAATGCCCCTAATACTTTTCAAGTTCATTGGATGGCTTATCAAGGGATTAAAAACAAATTTATGTAAGTTTACTTCAACAACATAACTATCTTCTCAAACTTCTACTTTCCATTTAGCACGCCTTAGGGATGTATAATGGCAGCTAAATCAAGTTTTTATCAAACTAACCATTCAAATGTCCCTTCTTCCAAATTGAAACAAAACTTTATGGGTCATGACGTAAGTCAAAAAGGAGTATTCTCAATGAATGACCAGGCTAAAGCCATCTCCAAATCCTGACCATTAAGACCATTCAGGACGTACAAAATTCACTATAGATGATCTGATATTATCACCAATTCATTATTCAATTTGCAGTTACATACTCTTTCTTAGTTTTTAATGTTAAAAAAGAGACTTATTTATTAGTGAAGAGAAGAACTGCATATATTCTTTGATCCAATACGCTTTTTAATACTTTCTCCTGTTCTTATATACCACAACTTCTATTAGACTTTTTACTTTTTGCTATGCTGGTAATATCACAATAGTAATTATACTATCTCAGTATGATAAATATTAAGTTATCCCATCTCATATTAAAACAAAACATTATATTAGCAGAACGCAATTATAGTGTAACAAAATGGAGGTGCATGGCTGAGTTGATGGAGATCAAACATTTTTGACCCTATTTATATGATCCTACTTCATTAGATTAAATGATCATGTATATTTGTGAAAAATTTCAGCAAAATAGAAAACTGCTGAAGGGCTTTTGTAAGTAAGGGCTTTAAAGCTTCAAAATTTACAATTTCTGTATATAAAGTATCACTCAGGACAGTTCATAAAACGCAGATTGTTAGCCCATTTACATATTATAACTCTAACCAAACCCGAGGAAGATCATCTGCAATCTTCTAAGCCAATTTATTTTATGGGAAGATGAGCCCAACTTGATAAAAAAATAAGATAAAAGGCTGGTTTAATCCATACATAAGATGTCCAATACATATGATAGTTTCAACCCAATGGTATGCTATATTCATCCCTCTGAACAAATGTATACTATTTTAGAAGGATACATGAAGATAAAGACAAGGATGAATTTGGAAGACCTATAATTGACCCAATTCTCAGTGCTACTGGTAAGGGATGCTCACATCAACCAATAATGTACTAGAGTTATGATAAGTATATAAACGCCAAGTTTGCCCTACTTATTGCCCCCAACAACAGGCGGTTCCTCACTTTAAACCTTTTCACGTGGCTTTTATTGATGGCGTAGGCCCTCTACCTTCTGCATCTGTTTTGTCATAAATTCCTTATAATGGCTGTTGATCATCTCACAAAATAATTGAAGCCATATCTCTTCCTTAAGCTTTGCAAAAGCTACCACCTCATTTTTATATAATCATTTGATCACTCAACATGGGTGTCATAACACAATAACTTCGAACAATGGACGATTTTTTTGTTCATTACTGGTGGAAAAAAAATCAAAATGATGGGACCCACTCAATTGTTTACCGCCCTCTATCATCTTGCAACCAATGGGATGGAGAGCAAGTTAAAGCTCATTCAATCTCAACTCAGATGAAAATGTCTTCAACCAACCCTTTACATTGCCACAATAGTCACTCAGTGATATCTTTGTTTAACAAATTAATACCACTAATTTATAAAATATGCTCCTCTTCAAAGTTTTGTATGGAAGGAATCCTCAATTGCTTACTGAAGTACAAAATCTGTTAGACAATATCTCAACTGAAACTACTGAGAACTAATTGATTATCATTAATGATGAAATTATTTAGCTTCAAGATCTAGCCTCAGATAAGTTGTCTACTATCACTACTAGTGAGACCAATCAGTTCATTGACAAACACATCTCTTAAATACTTATAAAAAAGGTAATCTAGTTCTTTTTACCAACCTCAGTCATGTCAAAGAGACAGAAAATTAGCTTAAAATTGGTCAAGGCCTTACAAGGTCATTTATAAAAGGGGTGTCAGATATTCTCCTTCTCAACTTTTGAAAAAGAATGTTGGAGGTAAAAATGCCCCCAAATCCATTACTACAATTGGCCAATTACATGTCCAATCTTCTAACAATAATATGGTTAATGAGGATATGAGTACCATCGGCCTAAAGACCCTGGCGGATTCTTGGTGGAACCCTACCCATTGGGAAAATATGTTTTATAATCAAAATTAGCTTAATAAGATAAGAACTGATAGTAGGCTTACTCTGACTCCTCAGCCAAATTTGAGGTGTTCATTACCACATGGGTCTGTTCTCCCCCAAGGTGAGAAGATTTTACCCACCGGTGATTGGGTGCAATTTATCAAATCATTACCACACGGGTTGGTTTTGCCACAGAATATTTACCCTCTTTCTGATAGGCCAAAAGCCTATATTTCCTAATTTGGATGACTCAGCTTTTTAATACTATAGCCCCAAATTCCCATGGCCCCAATATTCAAACTAGCTAAAATATGAAATACTAATATCAATTGGGAGAGCCTTTTCTGGTTTGCCCCGCACAAATAAAAACAAAAAGTCAAAAACTTAGTTTTCTTAGGAGATTATTATTTATTTAAATATTCCATTGTGGGATCCAGTGGCACATAGCATCATCGAGCATAACCCTTGCTGGATTCTGACAATTTGGTGCCCACTACAGGGGCACGCCTGTACATTAAACCGTAGTTACTAACATGGAGGCTGTAAATGTGAGCAGCTCTTCTGGTTCTTCTTCAACTGAATTACGATTAGTTGCTCTTGAGAAGCAATTAACCAGCTCTTTCTATCGTCTCAAAAAGCTAGAGCAACGGCCATTCAAATTACCTATAAAGGACAGATACACCTCGGGTGAAGGGAGCATTGCTTCCTTTTTGTACGTTTATGAAGCTGCAATGGATGGCGCCACTGATAAACAAAAAGTTCAGTACATTCTTCCCTGTTTAAGCCGCAGAGACCAAGAGTTGATCGTTCCTCACCTGGATCCTCAGCACACCTGGCCAGATGTTAAGAAGGCCCTCTTGGCTGAATTCGGATCCAAGCAGAGTTTATACAGGGAAAAACAGGCTTTCATGTGCCTTACCATGTATGAGGGCGAAACCCTCGTTGATTTCGCTGAGTGTTTCTATCTCACTGCTCAAAGGCTGGCTACGTCTAACCTGCTTACCCTGGATGAAGCTATCGCCACCATATTAATGGGGTTAGCTTTAAAACCCTCTCTCGCCAGGCATATCATATCAGTGAAACGTCACTTTACAACCTTCCGCGATATAAAAGAGGCTTTGTTAGATGTTGGCATATTCCTTTAGGTGAGCTGCTTTCCAATTGAACCGTTGGAAGTGAGGCCACCTGTGCCTATTCTCCTTGAAAAACCTGCTTCTTCAGTGCGACTTAAAACGGACATCCCTCATTCATGTAAAGCGGAGACCCCTACTGTGGTTTCCCCTCCAGCTCAGCCAATAGGTGCGCGCCCTAAGGGTATATCCTCCAGAACTACTGGGGTTGTGGAAATGCCGGTTAAAGCGAAGCTAATTACCCAACCTCTCGTGGCTGTCTCCCCTACTTCAATTGCAACCTTGCCCGTGGTTGAGAATACCCCTGAGGCCAACTCTGAGGGGGGTTACGATGATGTTGGGTAAACTTATTGGGAGCTCCTGTGGAAGTGGAGGTCCCTGATCACCTAAACGCCAAAGGAGTAGATGAAACTACCATACCTGAGGATACCTACCTCCGCCAAGCTATAGGTTGTATGGCAATTATTGACACAGCCAGTGACGCTGAT